>BHDV01008945.1:312694-326347 GCA_005406045.1 Adoxophyes honmai | reverse complement strand
TTAAAAAAGTTCGGTTATCTTGTAGCGCCTTTTCGCTACAATATCTAGACGAAATCATAGTTAATTTTTTTTATCCTTACATCACTTCGAAGCTTTTTTCTGGCAACCCTACAGAGTAAGTTGACCTAAACCGCTGTAATGCTATTCTAAGCAAATGTCTCTGCGCATACATCTCTGTCACGCTAATGGCAGCCGAAGGCCGTTAGAGGGGGACGGCAACTTTATTGATGCCCCTAATCTCAATTATGATTATTCGCCCGCCAACTGTATTATTGTTTATCATGCCTTTATTACTTGGAGCTACGAAGTTCAGAGTATTCTTGGTCTGAAAAAGGAAAAAAACACTCATCAAGTTAAGAACCCCTTTTTTAGAACGCTTGACAATAAAACATTAGAAACAGAAACAACATAGGACCAGCAAAAAAGTGCGTAGTCGGTCTTAAAATTCATTACCTTATTTTTTCTTTCTTATTCTTATTGCTGTAAAAATTGATTTCATGTCGATACCACCACCTGTGTAATATCAGGTTTAGAATAACATAGCTGGGTAAATATTTGGGCGTTTGAACTGCTGTCATTATTCTCAACACTTTTTTTATTAGATTTATTTAGATATTGGTATGATAAATGTGTCATATAGTGTCTTCTATGTCTTGCAAATAGGTACTCACAAGACTATTATATACACATTTCCAACAGTGTCTGATAAAAAAAGTGTTGAGAATAATGACAGCGGTTCAAACGCCTGAATATTTACCCATCTCACCATTTCTTCCATGGATGTCGTAAGACATGACTAAGGAATTATGTTAATGTATATTTTAGGTGATAGCAACCCGTCACTATTATAGAAAAATATTATTATTTTACCAATATTATTCACTATTGGAAACAAGATGTACAAGTAAAAGCATGTATCACTGATCCAAGGGCCAAGGCAACGTCGTGTTGGACGCAGGTTGTTGGGAAATATATCAATTCGTCGGAAACAAACCCCGAGGCACAAACTGGGCACTATTAATTAAAACTAAAATAACAGGAATGTTATGAATTCAATATCTGCTTTCAAATACTACAGTTTTCCTGTGCGTTATGTTGTGCTCACTGGGGCGTGTAATAGTGGACCCTGCAGTTTGTTTTATATTTACATTTTCACTAGATGAAGAAGAAACTATGTAATATGGATACAAAGGTTGTGTGATTTATATTGCACATTATGTATAGCTATAGATTACACGATACCATTTTTCAATACAGCATGTCATACAATTTAGTTTTCCGTGTGGGGTTTAAAATCACACCTCACCCCATATTCGACTAAGGAAATAGGTTAACACGTTCATTGCCAAGCCAAAAATGGTGAACATACCGAGATGGCCAAAATTTAAAATTCATTTTAATTGGTTATTTTGGTCATAATAGAACTTTTATATATCAAATCCATTGTTATATATTAAATTTATGTCAAAATAAATACATATATTTTATCACGCGAAGTCGCGTGAACGGCCATACGGGTCGAATTTGTTCCCATAATATGGTCTTTCTTGCCTACATGGCCACTTCACGCGACTTCGCGTGGTGAAAACATATCACGTAGATCACTTAGCAGACCTCTTTATCGACTTAGCGTTATTACTAATTGTAAAAGCTACCTAAAAACACGTAATCCGATGATAAATAACGTAATAAAACGGACCAATACGCCTATACCGCGCGGCTGCGAAGAGCCAACTAATGAGCGCGATAAAAAAAAAATGCAAGGTAGCTACCCACGGGCCACGGTCACTAACGAATAGGTAATTCCCTTCCCTAGTGGCCAAAATAAATGCCATAAGCCAATACGTTACGGCCAAAGTTTGGTTGCGAGAACAAAATTGTAAGGCACTCTCACGCGACGTCGCGTGGTCGGCCACAGAGTATTGGACTGCATCACGCGACGTCGCGTGATGTGGCAATGAACGTGTTAAGGTATATTTTAGGCAAACTGTCATCCTGTCACTATTATACATATTAATGCAAAACCTAAAAATATGCTATAAGTGGCTGCGAAATGTGAAACTGTCATGGTTTTGACTAAACAACGTTTTTTATGCTATGCCTATGCCATTAGGGATTACAGGCGTGATGTATGTATGTATCTATGCAATCGACTTGTTTTTATTCTGTTTTGCTTGGTTCGAGACCCTAGCGAGGCAAGCAAAAAAAAAAACGTAGAATGTAGTTTGATACTAAACTTGTTTGATAAACGAATGTCTCCTTAAAGTAAAATGAGACAACTTACGGATTTAAATTACCTACTTTATTTCCAAGACCTTACATTTCCATTCTGTACGCTACTTGTATCCCAGGAAAATGCACAGTTTTCAAACTACGCGATCACTTTTTGGCCAGTTTAAGTTCGTCTCTCTGTAGCACGATAACTCTTTTTTCAGGGGGTCACCTCAAAAACGTATAACTCGCCTCTTTGACTCAACAGTCAAAAGGACACCGGGAACGGCAGTCTCCTATGGCATAACCTGACCCGCCACCGCGTCGATTGCCAATTCCGCTTATAATTGCCAAATGCCAGGCTGCCCAGCCTGTCAACCAATTAGCCGGTCAAATTGCGTTGGGCCCCAGTTGCTCCGGTTTTTCAAGGTAGGATGGACTCTCAAAAGCCCCACCATAATTGATTGTAATGGGAAACAAAATTGCGTTTCCAGTGTCTGACTCCGTATGTTTGTTAGACGTAGCGATTTGGCGAGCCGTTTTGTTGTCTTTTGGGTTTTGTTGTTCTAAACAATGGAAAGGGTTTTTTTAGGAAGTTGCGGGAAAATCAATTCTTTTTTTTCTTCGTGAGTGTAGTTAATCTATATATATCATTAAGGAACTCATCAGCAAAGAAACATCGATCAAGTCATTGTCTCAATTTGTTAAAAATAATAATATTACAAAGGGCAGTTTTAACGATCTGAACATATTATAGAGACAGAGAGAAGTTATTGCCATGTAAAGAAGTGTAATGCGCAAATAATTGTATTAAATTATCCAATGTTAAAGTTCTTCAAACTATATGTGTATGTCACCAACCAGCAAATATGTTTATATTAATAACTCCACTTTCATTTTGCGGCCAGTTTTCATACCTTACACGAATCAAGCCAAGAAACTATGGTTCAAAAGAACGTGCCAAGTTTCCCAGCAAAATTTATAGACTCCTTAGCAGTCCCTCCTCACTGGGGGCGAATTTAAATCTCTTTTAAACATTTTACAAGTCCTAGTGATTTTGTTAACTCTGCCAACTTTTGAGAGCGTTAACTATCTTCCGAGTTAAAGGAAACTAGAGACGAAACGCAAAAGAGCGATTCAAACAAATGAGAACAACATTTTGCCTATGAGCAGAGAGGTTCGCTGTTTTGGTATACTCCGCTAGCGATGGGCTTAGATATTCAACAAAATATTATGTGAATATTTCAAGTATCTAGTTACCTCTCTATCTTATTCTATCTAGTTACCGTTCATTCTTGCGACTCAAAAATACCAAAGAAATTCCGATTGTTGTATATGAACCCCTCGTAAATAATGATTTTATTTTATTTTAGTGTTTTTTTGTTACAGGGGCAGCAGAAATACATAATCTGTGAAAATTTCAACAATCTAGCTAGCATCGGTTTGTGAAATCCAGCCTAGTGACGGACGGACAGACGGACAGCGAATCCGAAAAAGACAAAGATATCTTTTGAAGAATCTCTAGTCAATATCCCCTGCATAAGTCTTGAGCTTAAGGAAATATTTTGCCGTCAATCAGTCACTGGCGTGTTACTTCTTCGAGCCACAATACGAATCACAATGTCACAGGATAGATAGGATCCTGACAAAATCGTCTATTATTTCATATTGACAATGGAATAAACGGATATAATAATGTTATGTCAGCAAAAGGGATTTGCTATAATAAAAGAGAATATTCCGCGTGTTTGTTTTTAGGTAAATCTAAATTTATACATCTTTTGTTTTCCTATGTGGTGTCGGGATAGAGTAATACTTTACTATTTCTTCCGTAGATGTCGTAAGAGGCGATTAAGAAAACAGGCATGCTTTAGGCGACAGGTTAACAACCTGTCACTATTATACTACAGTCTTTCATCTGTTGCTAAACCTAAAATAATGCTGGAAGTGGATGCGAAGCGTGAAGTAGTCATAATCATGGGTTTGTCTGTCGCTTAAAATAAACCTATATCGTTAGTCGCCTCTTACGACCCACACGGATTCAAGATTACAAAATATGTAATCTTAACAACATATTAGATGGTTTTTTTATGTAAAAAACATTGTCGTTGTTTCTGTCCATCATGAAAACTGATTTGAGTTTTGTATAGTGAAAAATAACGGAATTACTCACGTTGTTTATATCGAGATTAGCTCGACATGGTTTCGGATCAATCCATCCATGGATTATGTATTCGTAGCTCCAGATGATGGATCACGGATTGATCCGAAACATGTCGAGCTAACCTCGGTATAAACAACGTGAGTAATTCCGTTATTTTTTCACTATGAGTGAGTCTCACGGTAGTTTTATGTTTATAAGTTTGTATACGTACAAAACAGTCTACTTCAGTATATTTATGAGACAGAAGCCTAAATTATAGACACAAAACACCTAACTCTGGCACATCTGACAATCCTATTACGGAAATCAGACATAATCTGCCGCCATTCATTTCCCATAGATAACGAATTATCGATCCCTATTATGTTTGTCACTTATTCTGTTACATACAAATAAAATGAATAGCTTATATTGGAACGCCCTTGGGTCTCTATTCGTGATTGTATACACAGGTCGTGTGATTAAATATCCCGTTTTTAGGGGCCCGTGTCTTGTAAATAAGCAAGAAAATTTACATATATACAGGGTGGCCCATCTAAAACGGTCAGTATGGGGAAGTCCGAAACTATACGAGATATGAAGATCTCTTCTTAGGAACCATGACATCGTTTTTAATAAAAAGAAAAACTGCATTCATACATTAAAAAGAAAATGTGTACTCAGTCCGGGAATCGAACCCGGTTGTTTTGAAAAAAAAAATATATTTCTATTTAGATATCGATTGTATAGGTCTTAGCAGTAAATATGTGCAAGAAACATGATTTCTAAAATGAATAAAATGCATTGTTTTTACATGCTTTAATTTATTTTAGTAGGTTTATTTTTTACGTTCCGCAGCCGTTAGTATACAGGTTCTAAGTTAAGAGATACTACAGTGACAGGTTGACAGCAGAGGGGTAGTATTCGGCATGTATTAAAAAAATACTTCAAGAATTAAGACGGTTAGACAGACCGACGGACATTAGATTCTAATATCAAAGGTTATTTTTCCTTCATACGTACAGAACCTTAAAAAACAATATTCACCAAGCAACTACCAAATACTGCAAACAAACTATACCAACTCTCCCGTATCTATTTTTAACGGCCGCCCTAAAAAAACAAATGCCGTAATCCAACTTCTTGGTCACCACGTCTCCACGGAATCCGGAGCCAGGCCGTGGATTCAGCACACCGCCCTTTTTTCTCCAGAAGAAAATAACGTAAAAGTAGAAATAATTACTGCGAAGGGCTTTGGCCTCGATCACGTAGGGGGGTCATAATTAAGCCTGGGGGAGATCCCTGAGGTGCTTTGTATGGGTGTATGTGTGATGAGTTGATGACTTAGTAGTGAGCATTAGGTTGAATGGGAGGTTATTAATAAACGCTGTTTTAAATGGCTGGGCATTTTTGTTACCGATAATGTTGCATTAAGGACTTAGCGGTGTGCTAAAAAAATTGTATTTTTTTTTACAATTTATTATTAGTATAAGGGTCCGAGGCAAGGGCAATCGTGTCTCAGTACCGCTCTGCTTTTAGAACTAGAGAAGATGGCGTGATAACCATGCGTTGTTTTGAAATGTACTAGTTATTGTCTTTTTTTGACATTTTGTACTGTTATGTATGCAAATATTGTCTAAAATATCTTTATACGAAGTTTCTGAAGTTACTTTAATAAGGATTAAATAATTATGTTCTGCATCATTATCATCAACTAAACAAAAAGAGAATATCGCTTACAACGTAACTAACAACTACTCGCAACTACTACGTTTAAAACGTACTACATTTTAATAAAGCTAGTATTACACGAGGCTGATATCTTCACCTCCCAACATCGACTGTATATTGTCTAATCATGCCCCGTGTACACAACATAAATTTGCATACAACTCCAGGCTGTACGGTGGCCCAGAAATTGCTTGCTCCAAGCTCCAGCCGACAGCTTAAACAGCCAGTGTGTGTTCGAATACTAAGCGAATCCTGCCATATTGCCCCGTACAACCCTACCAAATTCTATACGTCACGCCCTCGCACAGGAGCCAACGTACGCGAGGGCTCCGCAAAACGGTCGACCTACAACGAAATGTGTTTGCTTCTTTGGAGACACATTAATTCGAGCGTATAACTAGTCTCTCCTTATGCGAATATTAAACGGGTGAAGCTACGCAAACCGTATAAAGTACTATTTTCCGTGTGTTAAAGAGGAAATTCGTTTGTGATTGGTCGCTAGCAGCTGGGGCGCTATACGGCCAGAGGAGGTATGTAGCTCGCCGTATATGTTTGTAGCTGCCAGGTGGGGTTTAAATCTTGGACGGGTTTTGAATAAAATCAACGTCATAATTTGATGCGAGGTCGTTAAGAGCTTTAAGACCAGTTACAGTGTTTTGGCTGGTAACAGTTGATGCTTAAACAGATTTGTATTATGACGTGTGAGACGTGTTGGAGATTGTAGCTTTTACATGCTTAATTTTCAGTACAGATGAAAAAACATATTAATTTCCACACTCAAAGTACATTACCAAGTATGATTTTAGGTAAGGTAGGTTTTTAGGGTCGTATTGTTCCGATGACGATGAAAATATTCCGTGCTTAAACGCTTGCTAAAGTATTCTTAGACAGTTCAATGTAAGCTCCGTTTGTTGTCAACTTTTCATCGGTGGTACGCTTTAGGCTGTTGGTTAGCATCTTCGAACTCCAAATTAAAAAAAAAGTGAAAAAAGGCGTGATTTTTATTATGTAACATTTTGCATACTACCTTTAACATTTCATAATACAGGCGTGATGTCTATGTGAGTGAGTGTATTAAATGTTCCAATTAATGTTCACTGCATGTAGTTTGAAAAGTACAAGACACACAGTCCAATAAGCGACAAACATAAATTTACTTCACCGAAAAACCTCACGCTTTGCACCCTTATGTTTCGCCCAAGTATATCAGTTTACATGCCGCAGCGTACACCAATTCCCACAAAACAGCGACACATACCGTTCGCCATGTATCGCGCTTTACATAACAAATTGAGTACGCGCGGGACTGCGCGTTAATTAAAGGCATGATTAAAGACTACATCCTAATAATGGTTTTAAAATTCGGTATCCGGTATCGGCGAATTTTAGGGGTGTCTCGGTAGTTCGTAATTTACGAGGCTAACATGTTGAGAATGAAATCTGTTGGTAAATCTGTTGATTTTGCGTAAAATTAGTACTATGTTTTCTTAGTAACATCACCAAAAGCGTCCATAGGGGTAGGGAGTAGGTAAGCTATTTTAAGGAACAGCATTTTTTAATGTTGTTCTTAATATAACATATTTCATATATTTTGCTATTAAGCAGAACTAAGAGTCACGTCTTTTTTAGTTTTTATAACGATTTTTATTATTAGACTAAAATTTATAGGGCGTCTTATTCATTGTTCAGCTTGAGTTTTTCGAACTGTCCGCACTTTTTTTTATTAATGACAGTACAAACAACGAATGAGCAGAAAGGAGGGTGACTAACAAAATCGTTTTATTAGTAGGTAGACTATTTTTTTTTTTTTTTGGGTAGAGTATGATTGCTTTAACTTCAAACCATTAACCGAAACACCTTAAAACAGGGATAATTTGCACTTAGTATTATAGACATGGCACATTTAGTAGTAGTTGTTGCACTATTAGTAGGTAAGTGGCTTACATAAACTTAGTAATAGAGTAAGTACTCACCCTGGTGCGTGGTCTGCCTTGCTGGTAGTCGGATCCATATCCCCGGCCCTGTTGAAAAAATAAAACAGTTTGAACACTTTTTACGTTTTTTTTAACGGTTAATAGTGCCTATTGATTTAAGGAGTTGATAAGACATTAAAAAACTGTTATAGGTAACTGTTTGTAAGTGAAAATAATAATTTTATACTAAGTGTTTAATACTGTGATAAATTGAATACAATGAAGAACTTGTGTTTAGTATGTTAGGTGTGTAGTAGGTTGTTATATTAATTTATTTGGTTTCTATCTTAATTTCTGTAAACTACACCTGTGTAGAGAAGTAAATTATGTATCTATGTATAAGTTTTGCTTGTATTTAGACATAAAAATAAAATTTTGGGCTGTGAACTACTCGAGTAAATATAACATTTGTCTGGTTTGTAATGCACTGCACTGATATGCTAAGCTCGTACCGTATAAATTTCAGTGTTTTTGTACAGTTGAAAAAAAATTAAAGAGTTAACCTACCCTCAAGAACATAGTGTAAAAAATCAACTTATACGTATACAGTACAAATAGTACAAATACATACAATACAAACTGTACAAATCTCGCATTTAGTTACACCCAGCCCCTAAACATCTTAAAAACTCGTGGCCAGAGAACTCTGATCTAAAACAAAACGGCATCGAGCACGAGTCAACTTCACGGTGAAAAGTTTCTCAAACTTAGCCGTATTACAGTGGAATGGACTAACTAAAGACTGGCGGCGAAAGTTGGCAAACCGCATAAACGTTTCGGTTAGCGCTCAGTTGTTTCAATTACAGATTAGCGAATTAGCGTGTCCCGGAGCGGGGCGGGGCTTGGTTACCCTACTTCGTGGCGGTTTAGGTGACAAGCGACGAATTTTGCTAAATTAAGGTACAATGTTGTTTTTGTTGTATGTTTACTATTTGAATGTAGTCGCTTGTGATTTGTAGGAGTGATTTACAAAAAGTAATGTATTTATAAAATTACATAACTTTTTTGAGTTGGTTTCCTTGCCAGTGTCGCGCTAATAATTATATGTATATCCTTTTATATAACTAGGGAGTTAGGATGATTATTAGTGATCGGATCTAGGATGCAATTTGGGGTGAACGACCTCAAACGTTATGCTTGTCGTGGATGTGCCTCGGGATGTCCCAGGATTATGGATTATGGGCTAAAATTAAAAAAAGCGTCATTTAATATCTGCACACTTAAAGAATTGTCTAAATAATGGATATTTGTAATGAAATTATTATTATTTGTCGATAGTGTTGAGAATGATAAGCAGGGCTCATTGTGAAAGACAACGTTAATCAAGACTACTGCTTTTTTCAAGTTGTCATTTCATTTAATAAAAGAAGTTGATCATGGGTAATTGTTTACTTTTCTGTAATGATAATAAAATAACAAATAAGTCGCGGGGTTGTAAGTCATATCCATCTTAATATTACGGACTTAAACCCTGGGAAAATGCATCCTAGATCCGATCACTGATGATTATAATTACCTACTTAAGTACAAGTCGCCATGTTTTGTAACTATAAAAGTGGCTACGAAACGTGAAACAGATTAGCTCATCGCCTACGATGTATCCGATAATTTTCCTCCGTAGGTGATTTTGCAACATCTAAGGGAAAAATGGAAAAGTGACAGGCGTAAATAGAAGTCCAACATCACATACTCGCTCGTACACTAGTCGTAGGCGTTATACACACGCACACATTGATTGGCTCTTATCTAATTTTGTGCCAGACTGTACCTAAATCTAAAGGGTGCTACAAAATCGATAACTAATTGCGACATTGTATGCGGTGTACCATATACAGGTGTTATCAAGCGTGCGTACCATGTAATTGGTGGTCGACTTGCCAAACACACGGCACTACAGGATGATCCAATTATTAGTACAACTAAATCTGATCGGATTTAACATTGTGACTATGTACGTATTGGATTTAAGCCATCGGAAATATGTTGGAGCTAGAGAAAACGATAATTAACCGAAAGATAGAAACTTTATAGAATCAAAAGTAATACAATTTATTAATCGTCTCATATCTAGTTAAAACAAACTCTCCGTTTCTTCCGTAGATAACTGAACGTATTTTAAACATAAAATCAGTGCGCGTCTGTCCGCTGCCGTAGCGCGTAGCTCCAGATGATGGGTCACGGGTTGACACGAAACATGTCGAGCTAATCTCGGTATAAAATACGTGAGTAATTCCGTTATTTCACTATTACTGAACGTAAGTAACGAAAAAGCAAATGGATCCAGATATAACTGGATACAGGTTAACATTTTGTTTTAATATATCTTCTTTGGGCTAACTTTAATCCTAAACTAGTGCAAAAAGTGGCTTTAAAACGTGAAAAAGTCATAGTTTTACCCATCTGCTTATTTTTGCTTTGCCATTAATGCTTTAACTTGTTCTGGCTATCTCATTTGGAAAATGGGCGTGATGTCTGTGTCAAAAAATTATGAGTTGGCTTATTTTATATCAAGGGACATTCTTTTATTTTTAAAATGAAACAAAACTGCATTCAGAGATAAGGTAAAACTCACTTGCCATGCCCGGGACTAAAACCAAAATAAATAGTGAAAATCAGTGTTAGACCGGGCCTGCGTGCATGTTTTTTATTCTAAAATTACATTAAGATGGTCTTGTCTCATCTCATCAATGGATCAAAAAAAACTCTAGGCTTTATGTAAATAAATTTGGGAAGCAGCAATCGAATATAGCCTGTGTTTGACCACGTCGCAGACTCCCGAACTGATTGCGTAAAAAAAGAATTTCCCCTGGAGGGGTGTCGCCCTGATTTTTTATGTAAACGTTCAATTTGTTAGGAAAACAATTTATTTTGTTTGATTATGGTCGAGGTGAAAAATGTGAATTCGTTATTTTTGATGAGAAGTTGGTCTCTGGTTATTTAAATACTGAAAGATAATAAAATTAGTATACTATATTAGTATGTCATTTTCATCCCCCTGTGGTTTCAATTTTGACTACCGCTGTAGTAAGGTGTGATTTAAAAAAAACCGCTTACACGACAAGCTAGCCACTTATGACTTCTATATCTCTTCCATCATGTTTGGAAAAACTTAGAGGTGGTGTTATTCTAAGCTTGACACACACGGGCAATAAGAAATCAAAAGCTATACATTCCAAATTGTCACAGCTAATATTCTTTCACAGATAAAATATTCCAATTTCAAATTAAAAAAAAAAAGCGTTTTTATCTGCAAAAAAGTCAGATAACCGCAACAGGAAAACGCCAGTCATTCTCCTATCGAACAAAACCAGCAAACAAGGACAATCCATAGCGAATATTGTATCCACCCCGCTAGAAAAACGAAATTTTCACGACATCAAAAGGAAACGATTTTCATGTAATATCCCGCTTGTGCCGCTTTGTTTCAACGGCTTTGTACCCCCTCCCCGATTTGTCAAGAACACACCCTGAACTCGACAAGTTGACGTGACCAATTAGAGAGACCCTGAGCTGTGGTAATAGAGCCTAGTTTCCTCCGGCACTGCTGACGCAGGTAGCTGAAGGTACAGGGAAATTGGATTTCTGCTCAGGTTTAGAGCCTTTTTAGATTAAGTCTGGGCCTAAAAGTCTTAGGATCTGTTTGGCTTTAAATGAGAAAGGTTGGATTCGATGCAGAGTAAGTAGAAACGTCGGGTAGTACATCATTCGCTGGGCATTCCAATTAATTGTAAGGGTTTTGTTTTCATTTAATTAAAGAGTCACGTAAAATGTATTCTTAGTGAAATAAAATGCCCAACACCACACAGCATTATGATGACTTTAGATTTACTATACACCCATCCGAACCATAATTGTACTTTTTAACGCAAACTGTGGAAGTTTACTGTGACAAAAGTTCCATAAGAATACTTCTCGTTACTTGTTCCAAGAATACAATATATTGCAATTAAGTATTATCTCGAAGGCAACACTAAGTGCTTCTATGGCTAGATTTAATGGTATTTCTTTGAGTTAATTTATTTTATGTCCCGGACAGTTGTGCAGTAAACGACAATGTTACGCTAGCCGTCAAAGATTGCATTTCAAGACATTAAAACAATAAGACGTAAAACCGGCATACTTGGTCGTAAATTGCAAATTAAGCTAAATAAGTCTAGGTTTTACTGAAGTAACAAGAGTCTAGAATTCAGAACATAATTTTTAAATTTTAGAACCTATTTGAATGATTTTGTTGAAACACTTTTAGCGATTACATTTAGCAAAATTGGATTGGAAATTAATGTTTGGTATCGATTATACCATTACAACATTCCTCTTCACATCTTCCGTATATGCCATAAGAGGCGATTATGAAAATAAGGTATGTTGCTCTCCTGTAGGTCATTGCAAATCAGACAAACAGTTCTATGCTCTCTCATTAGACTACGGTGCATGTGAGGTTAAATGAGAATTTTGTTTTTCACTAACATCTGAATATTTTAAGGTTATTTTATTCTGTTTTACTAACATATCTGTGATGAGACTATGGACCACTGCTGTCTGAAACAATTTTTTTCTTCTTCCTATCCTCAGACGAAATGCTAACATCAAAATTTTATCATCTACTTAATCAAAATTGTGATAGAAGCGTGAAACAGACATAGTTTTATCTACTTAGCGTTTCGTATGCCTAGCCTACCTCATTTGTTAATTCAAGCATGTTTTTAACTTTTTTTTGTGTAAACATATTAAACAGAAGAACGCTAAAGCTGTATTAACATAAAATAACATAAAACAATCAATAATTAAGGTGTCAATAATTAAGTTTCCTCTCTGCCTCTCAAAGGTTGGCTGTAAGAGATCCCTTAAGGGATAAGTCCGCCTTTGTACTTCGCCATTTCATTTGTGTATAATTTTGTTTTTTGTATTTTGTGTTTTTTTCCTTTTGTACAATAAAGTGTTTACTTACTTACTTACTTACTTAAAACAAAATCTTACAAAAACGCGTCAACCCCGGATTCGATCGCACAACATCAGACCCCAAACCACACCCCGCTCCACTGAGCCACACAGCGCTCCACGAGGCCCCCCAAAAACTGGGTTATAATTTCCAACTTTTAAACAGATTCGATGCTAATCCGAATAGACGGAATCCTTCCAAACACCGTAATTACCCACCTGAATCGATCGGCGAACTTGCCTCGAAGTTTAATTGACTTCCAGAATATTCTGTGCTGAGAAGAATGTTGGATGCTCTTACCGCGAAGGGAGTGAGCGAAGTGTACGGTAATTGTGTAGAAAGCGATGCGCTTGTATGACTTGAAGTAATTAAAAGTTTTTGGGAAAAAACTGGGACTTACGCGTAATAAGTTTTCAAAGTCAAACTTTTCCATTTATTTCATGGATGTCGTAAGAGGCGACTAGAAAAATAGTTTAAGGTATATTTTCGGTGACAGGCTAGCACCCTGTCACTATTATACATACATACATACATACATACATACAGTCACGCCTCTTTCCCACAGGGGTAGGCACGATGGGCCCTATGTATAAGGGCCAAAGTGATTTTTTTCAATTTTGCTTTTTTTGCATTTTAGGCATCTATAAAGTATGTAG
>BHDV01008945.1:270092-300345 GCA_005406045.1 Adoxophyes honmai | reverse complement strand
CGCGGGAATCCGCGCGCATTCTCCACGGAGCAGGTCGCTCCGCTGCGCCGCGCTGCGCTGCTCTTTTGGTGGGAATTGACCCTAAAACAGCTTCTGGCTGCATAGAATGGTCGTAGTAACAAGTAGACAAAATAAATATCTTCCTTGTCTGCCTGTTATAAGGTAAGCGTCGCTGTGCTCACCTAATACATAGTGTTTGCAAATTTATGGGTATAATCCTGTCATTATATTTTTTGTATGGAAAAAAAAATTAAAAAAAATACTTGGCACTTGCAACCTTATGTCATAGTAAGACAGGTGACAGGTGGGTGTCACCTACTGGGCATTGAGGCGCCGAGCATTGGTACTTTTACTTGATTTTGTTGTGTCAAACCTAACCTAACCTGAAGGGGCGATAATCAACCTTAAAGCACTCGAGTTTGAAGCGAATCGATTTAAATTGCAAAGTTTTCGGTTTAGTTTAAGTCCCACTCCCTCCCGAACTCAAATTATGGGGTTCGCAAACAAATGGCGGAGGTACACGGGCGGCTAATAGTTTAGGGTTGGGCGAGTTAGCAGTGACTTAAAAGCGAGTTTAAAGTGAGTTAATAAGACTGTTAAGATTACTAATGGATTTGAGGAAAACGTACGCGAACGTAAGCAAATATTTCTAGGTAAGTAGGTAAGAATAGTAAACAAAATGGTAAACATAGATTTAAGCTTTGAGCTATGATTTTTCTGCTGCTACGCTTCAAAAGTTTGTGTGTTTTTTTATATTTTTGGAGCTTTTCTTCCGTAGTGAAAAATAACGGAATTACTCACGTTGTTTATACCGAGATTAGCTCGACATGTTTCAGATCAATCCGTGATCCATCATCTGGAGCTACGCGCCACGGCAGCGGACAGACGCGCACTGATGAGATGCTCCAGATGATCCGAAACATGTCGAGCTAATCTCGGTATAAACAACGTGAGTAATTCCGTTATTTTTCACTATGAGTGAGTCTCACGGTAGTTTTATGCTTTTCTTCCGTTCTAAAAATCTTAATAAATCAAACTGGTTTTGTAGTTGGTTCAGACAAACGTACATACATCACGCCTGTATTCTCAAATGGATTAGGCAGAGCTAACAAAACGCGACATAGGTAAAACCATGAAGATTTCAGTTTCGTGGCCACATCAATCATATTTTTTCATTAACGCTGTCAAGACGCTACTCTACTCGTTACCACGTAGCATAGTTGTTTAAACCAACTAAACAAAAACTAAAATGACTCCCGCTAAGTGACAAACGAAAATTAAACTCCCACTTCCAAATGCATTGGAGAAACAAAAGCTATTCACCTACGACATATCACAGCGATGTCTCCCATTCATACAAATTATTATCCCTGCTGCAATTAGTTCAATGAATGAGAACTGTAGCAGCGCCTGCTGGATTACAAAAGATTTGGTTTCCGTGAATACTCAAACTAAGACGAGACGTCTTAATTGAACTGGGGGTGCTAGATTATGTTGTATGTTTGAAAGAGCTGGTGGAACTAAATGCATTTCACGGCTAGTTCAATATTAATACATACATTCGTACATACAATCATGCCTATGTTCCCTAATGGAGTGACATAGACATAACGTTGTTCAAAATTTCTAGCATAATTTTAGGTTTGAAAATAGGTGGAAAAGACAGTATAATAGTGACAGGTTGCTAGCCTGACGCCTTAGGGTCAATTCCCACCAAAAGAGCAGCGCAGCGCGGCGTAGCGCAGCGACCCGCTCCGTGGAGAATGCGCGACGATTCCTGCGACTGTTCGAGAAGCCGCTGGAATGCGTAGGAAGTCGCTGGAATTTACATAATTATTGACATATTGACATATGTATTGACAGCGGCCGTCGCGACTGCTCGAGCATCCTCGGGCATTCCTGCGAAGGCTCGCGCAGTCGCACGGCTTCGTTTATGGAATGCGTTGTTATTACCATGGATACGCGGGCATGCGCCCGCATCGTTAGAGTTTCTCATGCGATAATAAGTCTTATCGTAATGAAAATAAAGTTGAAATTCTCATTCCACGGAGCGGGTCGCTGCGCTACGCCGCGCTGCGCTGCTCTTTTGGTGGGAATTGACCCTTAAGCAGACTCAAACTTATTGTCTTAGTTGCCTCTTACGACATCATCATTCTATACCGACACCACACACAGGAACAAGTAATTAAATAATCTGCCATCTAACTGTTCGATTAATTCAGAAACGGCAATTGGATATGTACTAAATAAATAGATTATGTACTTTTGGTTTAAACTATGGTTAGAAAGAAATATAAAACGTATTTGGATTAACTTGCAGATTACTACAATTAAAACTACGGATAACTTACTAACGTCTTAAATCAAGTTTAGGTCAATGTCGCACGAGCAGACCGGTAGCACACAGTCTTAAGAGATCTACGCTAGAAATGGTTTGGTGTTATTTTTTACCCTAAAACTACATGGGGTCAAATTTAAGATATTTTATAAAATTATTTTAAAAAATGTCATGCGTTGCCATCATGAGGTTATAAATGATCAGTATTGTATGAAAAAAAATGCACCTAATAATGCACAAGGCCTGAGCAAATTTGTGTGCACGAGTTTAAACTCGACTCTCAACATAGTTTTACCCCTTTTAAACTTAAAGTGTTCCTAACAATCAAGATTTTGTATAATAAACAGTTCAAGCTACAGCCCGTTTGTCGCCCACGGTTTAACTTTTAAATAAACTGAGTTTCAACTACCTCTGGTTTGCTGGTAACTTGAAAAGTTATCCTGTAGCGGCTTCTTTGAGACCTTAGAATAAGGATCGAGTCAGATTATATTTTTATAAAAAGTTGGATAAACGATAAACAATATTCCTAGAATACCACTTTCTCCTACTAATATTACTAGTTCCTACAATAGTCCTTCTTTCTTTTTGTCGTTCTTTTGTGGTGTAAGGAATGAATTGACACCTCGCCATTGTTAGTAAATATTTTAAGAGACGACACAGAAAATAGGTTTGTGTATGCTTCAGGCGACAAGCTAGCAACTTCTGTCCCTCTATCTGTCACCAGGTTGTATCTCACGAACAGCGTTACCTAAACAGTTGAATTTTTCACAGATGATGTACCTATTTCTATTGCCGCCATAACCATACAGCAATCATATTTTTTTTTGTGTTTTTGTCTTTGAATTAATCAGCCCATTGGAGACCTGCCGCGTTCCATTGACCTCAACGTTCCCCGCGCCACAAATCGTTCTACGAAAGTATCTTTCTGATATGCATAAATTAAGTTACCATTTGAACCAAATCTACTGCATAAATTACTCATCTAAGGCAATAACATATTCACCTTCATCTGCACACGTTAGATTTGAAACCGAGCGTCAAATTCGGATCAACCGCGGCTGCAACATTAAGATACCTAACCTAACTCAATCCTCGTATGCAAACCAAATAAACTAACGGTACCGTGAGCATTGAAGTAATACCGGTATGAATAACAATACCGGTACGGTGCCGAGTACGCTCTTACAACCCGCCCGCACTGCTAAAGAGGAACGAAGCGGCGAGCGATTTTTGTTTGTGTTGCCTGTTTGAAATTATTGTGATGATTGGTTTATATTAGGTAAAATGTTTACTATGACAATAGATGCAATGCTTAAAAAAAGTTAAGTATTGGATGCCAGACAGTAAACGGAATTATAAACCAGAAATCAGAAACTGCAGTGAGATGTACTCATAGTAAAGTAAATGTCAACAACAAAAAATTACATTGTCAACTACTGAACTACCGCCTTTTTGAGTTATTTTTAGTATAGAAATCATTTTGTACTAAGTTGATTGCCAAACGTTCTTATTGACATTTATAGTCTTAAAAACCGGCCAAGTGCGAGTCGGACTCACGCACTGAGGGTTCCGTAAACGACACCGTGATGTAGCTTACAGCCAACGCCATCTAGTGACAGATTTTCGAACTAATGATAAATTTTTATTTTTATTCATTAAAAAAAAACTACTTGGTAGATTTTGTTCAAACCAATTTTCGTTGGTAGTTTTTATGGTAATGTACATCATATATTTTTTTTAGATTTATCACTCTTTTATTTTAGAAGTTAGAGGGGGGGGGACACAACTTTTTCAACTTTGGAAGCGTCTGTCGCGCAAACGATACACTTTAGAAAAGTATGATGTTAGAAACCTCAATATCATTTTTGAAGAGCTATCCATAGATACCCCACACGTATGGGTTTGATGAAATTTTTTTTTTTGAGTTTCAGTTCCATGTATGGGGAACCCTAAAAAATTATTGCTTTTTTTTATATTTTATGTCAAAATCTTAATGCGGTTCACAGAACACATCTACTCACCAAGTTTCATTAGTATAGTTCTCATAGTTTCCGAAAAAAGTGGCTGTGACATACGGACAGACGGACGGACGGACAGACGGACAGACGGACAGACGGACAGACGGACAGACGGACAGACATGACGAATCTATAAGGGTTCCGTTTTTTGCCATTCGGCTACGGAACCCTAAAAAGCGTTGCTACAAGCTTCAATAAAAGTCGTGCAAAACAGCCCTTTACGGTCTTCTTGCACAAATAAAATTATGATTAATTTATTTTTGCTTCGTCTATATCTATCTATCCCATGTCTAGTTCTCCACTCCGCTAGTCGCTCATGTTACCGACTGCACCGTAAATGTAGGCTAATGCATAATGCACTCGTCATCCCTGCCTGCCTCGGGCGCACTGGAAAATGCTGGATTTTGATGGAAATTATGAAAATGACAGGGGATTTTTCGTCTCTAAATAGAGTCTCTGGGGCAATGTGGGTTGTGACATGTGTTTGGTAGTGGGTTAAAGGTGGTTCGGTTTGGTATTTTGAGACGAATTTTGAGTTTATTTCGATATTTTTGCCATTAAGTACATAACTGGTATTACAAGCTGTCTACGTACATTGCTTCATTGTCACAAAAACAAACAAGTTTTAGTAAAAAAATATTTTGAAATACGTTATACTTACAAAGTTTAATGTCTTTAAAAATTCAATGCTGTAAAAGTTCGAGCTAATAATTAAATCAGTTGTTAAAAAACGGCCGCTTGGAAACTTGGTAATTAAAACAAAACTCGGTATTATAATATAAAAGGCATGTTTAAAAATAAATGATTCCGTTAGATCTAACTGCTGGCTTATTACAGAAACATGGGTGCTAAGTCGTGCGCGACTTAGAAAAAGATACTCTATCACTAAAAGTAGAAAATAAGAGATATAAACTTGACCTAATTCTTAGAATAAAATAAGAGTTAACTTTGACATCAGAAAATGAAGTCTCAAAATAATATGCACCATTATTTATTTTAACGAAAACAAACAAAGTAAAAAGCAGTAATTTACACACTGTCGGCATATTTCATGAGCTTTATAGCGCGTAATATATTCGCACCAGTTTATTATGATAAATATGACTTTACAGCATATTAACATATTGAATCATAGCGGTTTCATTCGTGTGAAAATTCAAAAGTTATTACATTACAACCACTGACTGGTGCTTTAATTTAAACAAATAAATGTTTCTTTACCTGTACTTCATTTTGGTCACCGCTGATTTATTATGTAATTAATCTATTATGATTATTATTGTAACAACTTGTATGAAATATTCATGATTTTTACCGAGTACTCAACCCTAAGAAATGTCGATAATTCCATTTCAACTTTCAAGCATCTATATTAATGTAAGTATAAACAATGCATAAAATAATTGCTAAAAATGTGCGCAAAATTGGGACCAACGACATTGGTAATCCAGTCCTTAAAAAAATATAAGTAAAAGTCTGTAAAATAAAATAGGAACTCCCGGACTCTTAACAGTTTCGCGAAATATTAAATTTCATCTTGCGTTTATTCCATGGGTTGCACTTATAAAGCTAGAACTGTTATTAGTCCGGTGCTAAACGGTGCTATGTGCTTAATCTTAATATACCTACTGTGCTTGGATTGTTAGTCAGTTTTTAGGGTTCCGTACCCAAAGGGTGACAACGGGGTCCTATTACTGGGACTTCGCTGTCCGTCTGTCACTAGGCTGTATCTCAAGAACCGTAAGAGCTAGGCAATTGAAATGGGATGGGCGATGGTGCAGGGACGATCGTGTACGATGTTAACGAACTATGAAGGCAAAATTTTAAAGGCACAGCTTCAAAGAGAACAAAAACTTCACACCCAATATTTCGCTGTCCCTCTCAAACGTGCCCAGTGTTGGAAAACTACATTCCATTAAATTGGATACAGGTAATTTCGTGTTGTTTAAGCGCCGGTAGACAAAGGCCGCGTTCACCCGTGCATATCGGAGACGTAATTTTGCGTTGTATAGCTGCCAAACCGTTCGATTGGCACAGGTTTAGTAAGTGATTTTGCTGTGCACATTATGATGGCTAATTCTGATTATCACTGACGCTGACAAAGTTATTAGTGTTACTTGATTAGCACATTCTGGAAATTAAACTAACTAATAACTCTAATAACTGGATGTTATACAGTTTTGTAAGTGGACGTTTTTTGCAGTAGTTTAAATAAGTTTTTTTTAGTTCACAAATCAATTCTCATTCACAGGTTACTGATTCTCAAGAAATGTATAAAAGTACCTCAGGCTTTAAACATAAAACTACCTCGAGATACCTATGTCTCGTGGTAGTTTTATGTTTAAAGCCTGAGGTACTTTTACCTAAAACTTATTTCAGCAACTAAATTCAAATTATCTAAATGTATAATACAAAACAAGATGTGTAAAATTTCATGTCACAATTTTAAATAGAGATTTAATCAACTAAACAATTGACTAATCGTTAATCAAACACTCCTTCAATCATATTAATCGTGATTAATTAATCGTCTCTACTTTATAACGACTAACTGTAATCGATTAATCACATTAAAAAAATATTCCCATCTGTCTAAAACCACTCAGCTCAAAGCGCTGCCCGCAAGACGCTACATCGCTTAAAGCTTAAACCGACGAGTAGGTACAACACAATAGGTTTTGTTACAGAGTTTTGATGAATGGTATAATTAATGACATATCACGGGGCACAAAAGGAAACGGTGCGAATTAATTACGGGACGGCTGACAGTTCTAGCGAGAAGTTGGAGGTGTTAATTATGTTGCTAAATGAGAGAACTAGCACGTACGTGTCTTTTGAATAAGGACCTATTTGAGTACTTTGGGTTAAGCTCTTGTGGAAATGGGTGGGATTTACTAGAGTTGAGCCCAAATGCATTTTTTTGCGTTATAAATATGACACTTAGATATACATACAGAACGAAAATTTTTCAATTCGAATTGTGTTCTAAAATTGACAAAGATTATAATATAAAAGGCAAAAAATAATTAAATATCATTCTTTACGTTAACTTAGAAAATTATCAATCTGTTCAGAGGCGAATAACCAATTTGAAACGATGAAGTGTTTTTTTACTGTGTTTTTATTATTGTTGGCTGCATGCATTATATACCCTTTGCCCACGCCACCAACCGTGAAAAAATATGCAGCTGTCACATATCCGCGAGATTTTAGAGGTTACAAATTGGCTGGTATTCTACCGAACACAGTCAAAATTTACCGTAACCACAGGATCAAAAATCGGCAGTGTCTTATCCAACCACGACATGGGCAGAATCATCACACTGTTCTATGGGAAGTTACAAATCTTATTCCACCTTAATTTACTTTTTTTTTTTGATAACCACCATAAACGTCAGTATCACTTCGTATCATATCAACTGACCCGCTTGCAATCTCTCCCGCAGTTGACATCGCGACTCGTTCAATAAAAAACAATTACTATGGAACGAATGTCGCGCAGTTTTTGTAAACAACTACACGCGCTTTCAAGAAAGCAATTAAGCACAAGCAACCGCTCTCATTCCGTAATTAATAACGTAGAAACAATGAGAACGATTTACGCAAAAACTTTGACACCGCAATACAAAACTCAAACTCGGCGCGTAAAGTCGGCATAAAAACCGGTAATCCTGCCCAGTTGAAAAGTAAGCAGCCTTGTTCTGGCGGGCAATAAAGAATGTTCACCGTAAAATACTCGGGTTATTAGCTCATTACTTGAGGGGGTAATAAAACGCTGCGTTAAAAATGTACCGGCGGGATTAAAAAGTTGAATTTAGGAGCCATGAAGACTTGGGCTTGCGTTCGATGAGTCTTGCTAATAAACTGAGAGATAGGTCTTTAAACGATTTAGAAAAACTTCGAAGTGGTACGAGTAGAAACAGCTGGATAGGTTCGCACTGTTTGGCCGTCGCGACGTGACAGACTCTTTCAAGGAATTTATCGTGGATGTCTCTCGGAGTGTGCGTTTGAGCAGTACGACGCGTTTTATGGCCGAATTTGGTTAAGACGCAAAACTCGGGATATAGGATGTGTCGCTGAGTGAGCACGTCAACGCGTGTATTTAAAAAACATAAACTATTAAAAATAAAAAATATTACATATTTTTACACTCTTTAATGGCTTCCGATAAGTAATAGAATTGTGCCCTTTCATAGACTGTCTACTATTTCCCAAACTCTGGCTATATCTAAAATATACTTATATGCAAAAATGCGAGCGCTAAGACTAAAGGGGTGGCATTCAGGCTTTCACGCTGAAACAAAGTGAATGGTCAAGGGCCATGCCCTTCAGAACCCTTTGTGCTCCCCCGTGATATATGCTGTAGGGACTAATAAAAGGGTAGGGTATTCATAGAGGTATTGTGATTTAGAGGGTAGTTTTAAAGGTATTGGCGCTGTGAAATATAGATGCGTTAATGAGGTTTGGTGGTTGGTGGTTTTTAATTGGTTTTTGAATTGTGTCTATGACTTTAGGTTAAGGTCTATTGTAGGCGACAGGCTAGCAATATGTCACTGTTATACCTGCCAAAAAAAACCTAAAAAAATTTGGTAGCCGTGGCCATAAAACGTGAAATAGATATTATTTTGTGTATGCAGTGTTTCACGTGCTCTGCCTACCCCTCTTGGGAAAACAGGCGTGATATCTGTATGTATATATATAATGTAGGTATCTACTTATAATAATTGATTTATCTAAGTCAGAACTTTCTCTTTGACTTGATATTTGGCTTTTATTGACCAATACTGACTTGAAGTCACACGTCTACCGACTCCATGACAAATCGGCAGTTTAAAGTCCTTACAAGACTCACGTTA
Source organism: Adoxophyes honmai (assembly GCA_005406045.1). Taxonomy (NCBI): domain Eukaryota; kingdom Metazoa; phylum Arthropoda; class Insecta; order Lepidoptera; family Tortricidae; genus Adoxophyes; species Adoxophyes honmai. The sequence continues at coordinate 291,133 of BHDV01008945.1, read as the reverse complement.
TCACAGTAATATTTCACCTGAGACCACAAACCGAGACCATATTGTCAAATTTATTTCCCTCGACGCAGAAAACCGCTCGCGCCGATAATCGCGCCCCGAAAATCGTTTATTAATCCCATAAATCGAGATCGTAAAATTTTCGTAGCACATCTACGGCGTAGCGCCGTAGCGCGTCTACGAATACATCAACCTGTTTACATTTACAAGTTATTGATTTCCGCATGCCTTTCAAATGCTAATGGCGTGTGGGGAATCCCCGGCGGTTTAGCTTCCATGCAAATGACGGATTTACAAGAGATTCTGTTTTAATATGTCCGCAGCGTTTTAATTTTATGTTACGATGTTGCCAAATGAGTTGTTGACCTAATAAAGGTAGAAGGAAAACGAAAATTTAAAAAAACTTGGTTAATACGAAAGAAGCATGCATTTAATATACGCATGGTTATAATCAAATATTATCTTATTGTATTTTTTGCTTCCGTTTCTGTTCTTATTGTACTTTGCGGTTTTTCCGTTAAAATATTATGATCACAGATTTTCCCTCTGTGTTGGATTTGGAATAACAAACACTTCTCCATTTCTTTTGCGGACATCATAAGAGGCAACTAAGATTGACAGGTTGAGGCGTTTATTAGGCGACAGGTATGCGACCTGGAACTATTAAACTTACCAACTTAAAACCATAAAAAATATGTTGTAAAATTGGCCACCGAACGTGAAATAGGTGAACGTGAAATGGTTTATTTACATGGCATAGTAATGGTTCTGTCTATGTAGCGCTTTGCGTGCTCTGCCTACCTTTTTTAGGAATACAAGCGTGATGTATGTATGTACGTAATCTTTTTGACTCTGATAAAATGCCATCTAGATATCGCTTTCGGTCTTCGTTTTGTAGAAAAGCTACATTTTCTACTGTGAGTAGAACTTATACAAATGCTATAAAATCCAAAGCAATAAGTGCTTCCCAAATATGACAGCCAATTTTAGAACGGCAACTACACAAGACAGTCCAAGTTGTACCAAGAATTAGAAACTAACTTTTTATGATTCCAGAGAAAGTGGGTACTTCATACACATTTCAATTCCAATTGGGTAGACGGTCGTAAAGTCCAAGTTTGCGCTAAATTGAAGTTTCTTAGAATCGACGTTCGAGACGTTAGTCAGACATTTGGTGCTTGATTTTACTAGTCTAGTTACTTTATCACGGAATAGTTCTATTTTATTTGAAGAAATGGTCGGAGTTTCATTCGGATTTAGTTTAAATCGAGAATTTTGGAACGGTCAGTGATTGGCTGTATGCACAGAACAGAACTGTATGAGTCGATGACTCACTTATACTTGGGTCATACACCAGAAATAGTTCACGTATTTTCTATGAAAGACAAAAATGTTAAGCTTCGACAGCCAATGAAATAGTAGAAAGAAAAATTCGATGTATTAAGAATGCCGTCTTAGTTACAAGCTGTACGAAATGTGAAATCAGTAAACCCGATGGAAGGATATTGAAAATAAATCCACATAGTTTGGTATTAAACGTATTGTACAGTCGAGTACATTAATATATGAGCAAAACTGAGGGTTCAAAAATATTTGTACACCTTTATGACATTGACAATAAGGTGCCAAAGTTTACATATTTGGCATTTGTCTGCTCACATATTTATGAACTCGACTGTAAAATTCAACCACAAAATTATTTCGTACATGACAAGGACCTAAATTAAATGTAGTATTTAATCTATGTGTTAATAATTTACACGAGAATATGCTATCAAAATTTAATATTGTACATTTCAAACTTAATGATACGAAATTAGCATGATTTACTAATAATTTGTTATAATAATTTCAAATACGAAATAGAATCAAATTCTATTTTAATAATTTGACTACCGTAATTAATTTACCTTTCAATATTCCATTATTAGTTCACTGTTTGATTCTGAGCTTCAAAAAGTCTGTTATGAAATGTTAAAATATTAAATCAATAATTTTGTACCGGTTTTGTAGTATTCAATAAAAATATTATTATTATGACATTTCACTCTTTCAAAACAGAAAGTCTATGCATGGTTAATAAAGTATCAGTCAAGTTTTGTTCTTTGGTTTAGGAAATGTCATTGTAATCATCATCATCTCTGCCATAAGACATGCACTACTTAACATACTATAGGTCTGCCCTTTGGACTTCCGTGTATATCGGTTAGAAGAGACCTGCATCCAGCGTCATCCGGCGATCTAAGAACAACAGTGTATCAATTTACGAGTGTGTGTGTATGTACAGGGTGTCCGGTGGCAGAATTAGGATTTCAATTTCGAATAATTCTAATACCGTTGAGCGGAGAGGCGGGTGGAGGGTCGCATTCGATTCGTCATTTGTGCGGATTACACAGGCACCATGTCGCAACAAACGGGAGAACAACATGCGTTCACTATCGAAGCGATTTTAAAGCTAATGATTCCTGCCCTGTTGCTTGTCGAAGATTTTGTTTGCACTACAGTATTCGAAGATTACGTGATGTGCCAAGCGAAGATTTGATTTGATTGTGGTTGCGGAGGTCCAGGACAACAAGTTCAGCAGCAAACAGTCCGTGGCCGGGACCCAGCCAACGTCGAGGACTGATGACAACATTGAACTTGTCGCGAACAGTTCACGCTATAATCCGCGTCAGTCGGTGCATAAAAGGGCGGCTGCTCTAGGGCTTCCGAAAACGATTGTGTACGAAATTTTTAAAAAGGATCTTTAATTTCACACATTCAAAAATCATACTGCGTAACCGCTTCATCCCAATCATTACAATTTGAGTAAAATTTTCTGCGAGACAGTACAGCAACGATTTAGCACAGTGAACACACTCTTTTGGAGCAATGAAGCCCACTTTCACCAAAATGGATGTCTTAACAAGCAAAATTGCCAGTATTCGTCGTGTAAAGGACAGAATCCATGTTTAAAACACCAGCAGCCACGTCACAGTCTCAAAGCGACGGTTTGGTGTGCATTGTCAGGGAGTGGAATATTCGAACCCTATTTTTTTGAAAATTACCGAGCACAAGCCATTACGGTGAACGGTGTTTCTTATTGCATCATGCTCAATGATTACTTTCTGCCAACAATAAAAGGACATCTTGCCTACAGTTCACACACATGATTCCAGCAAGACGGGACCACGCTTCACACTGCTAGAGAGGCCATGGTGCTTCTTCGTGAATTCTTCCCTAGAAAATTGGTTAGCAGTTTTGGTGCCATACCCTGACCACCCAGGTCGCCGAATCGCACCCCCATCGACTTTTTTCTGCGGGGAAACCACAATAGTAAAGTTTATAACACAAGTCCAACGACCATCGCAGCACTAAAAGAAGATATCGGTCGCCAGATTAATGCCACCTCGAAATCACTCCTCCAACAAGTGGCGCGGAATACTGAGGTCAAATTTCGAGAGTGTGTCTGACGTAACAGTCAACATTTAGACGAATTAATTTTTAAAAAATAAAACCCGCACTTCTCTTCTTTGTAACAGTTATTGCAATAAATTTGTATCCTCCGTAGTTTTTTTTAAATTTAAATTTGAAATCCTAATTCTGCCACCGGACACCCTTTATATAAAGGTAGATGTTGCATAAACTTATTTAGTCTGGTGACAAGTGATTTTTTATATGGAACTCCGCCAATCGGCATCTAATTCAAACCTAAGACTTGGCAAGTCGTGCTTAACTTAATCCATCGACTAGCCCGCCGTAACATAAAATAAATTCGTCCCAGACAAATCGCTCGTCCATTGAATAGTCATACGTCCTTATTCCGCGATGGCAAATCGATTCGAAATCGATTAGCAGACGGGGCACGTCTCGCGGGGCGCGTGGCCGCATGTATGAATGTACGAATTTACATGCATTGATATGTAAATGGGTGAGACTCGAACTGGCGTGTTTCGATTGTGATAACGCTAGATGTCGCTGTTTATTTGCGTCGTTGTAACGTCTTGTAGTTGCGGTGGTGAATTTAATAAAAATCAAGCGGATGATCTAATTTAATTATCAAGTGTACAGGACCCAGGTGTCTGCGAAATGCTTCACTTAGCTTGCGTATGAGTAATAGACTTATAAAAGACTTAAGTAATTAGAATTTTACTTAAGAATCCAAAGCTAAAACTGGAAATGATTTTTGCAATAGTACTCATTACTATTAGTCATTATGTTTCCAATAAAAATGGTATCACCATTTGCGGTGACGCCTTGGATTCAGTCAAAATGTGTGAGGAATTGATCGCAAAAAATCTAGTGTTATGAGAAACGAAGTACAATAATTGAGAATACCATTGAGCAGCATAAACGATTCGAGTAAAATTTTACTCAAAGATTCTTTTACGGAGAGTGGATAAAATGCATAAAAAAGTACATTTATAGTAGTTAGCTTAAGAGCCCGCATCAAAGCTAAAAATCTCAGGTTCGAATCAGAGTTGTGGCAGATGTTTTTACGATTAATATCTTCACGAAGTTTTATCTCCAACCTGGAATGTTTTTAGTGCCTATTTGTCTGTCTAGTTTTGTACCCTTAATCAAGTGGTTACAAAATGACTTCCACCTTAGGGTCAATTCCCACCAAAAGAGCAGCGCAGCGCGGCGTAGCGCAGCGACCCGCTCCGTGGAATGAGAATTTCAACTTTATTTTCATTACAATAAGACTTACTATCGCATGAGAAACTCTAACGATGCGGGCGCATGCCCGCGTATCCATGGTAATAACAACGCATTCCATAAACGAAGCCGCGCGACTGCGCGAGCCTTCGCTGGAATGCCCGAGGATGCTCGTGCAGTCGCGACGGCCGCTGTCAATACATATGACAATATGTCAATAATTATGTAAATTCCAGCGACTTCCTACGCATTCCAGCGGCTTCTCGAACAGTCGCAGGAATCGTCGCGCATTCTCCACGGAGCGGGTCGCTGCGCTACGCCGCGCTGCGCTGCTCTTTTGGTGGGAATTGACCCTTAAGGTTAGCTAAAGAGTGATAGATTGCTGCATATTAGGTGTAACGCGGATAAATAGAATCTGAGACACTACGCTGCGCTCAAACACTGCATCACTGATTTTGAAAAAAGCCGTTTAACTTAAATACGACTGAGCTAGACCCGTCTGTCGATGCCTACTGAAGTGAATTAGCAGTAACTTAACGTGTGACAGAGGCTGGACAGCGGCGACGGAGTTCTCAGAAGCAAAGAAGGCGGATCCACCTAGACGTGTCTGTAACAGGCTGGCCAGATATTGCACTAAAACGGTCATTGTGGAACTCAAAAAGCTCTGCGGTGGGGTGTTTAACCTTGCTAAATATACCTATAGTCTAATTTTACGTTCTTATTTTATTTTTCCAGTAGAAGTTTTCACGTGCTTCTACCTCGTGTGGTGCCGGGTTAGAATAGCACCTCCCCCTTTCTTCCCGTGGGTGTCGTAAGAGTCGACTCTGGGACAGGGTTAGTGTATTGTGGGCGATGGGCTAGCAACCTGTCACTGCAATATCACGTTTGACCATCTGGTTACCCTGAAATTGCTAAACGTGGCACTGGATTTTCGAATTCACGTGCTCTGCCTACCCCTCTTGGGAATACAGGCGTGAGTTTATGTATGTGTGTAAGCTTTCACGTAAATTTACAACTGTAACTAAACATTTGGGCGTTCAAACCACCATCATTGTTTTTAACACTTTTTACTAGATTTTTTAAAGAAATTGTTGAATACGTGTATCTTTAAATTGAATACGATAATCTACTTGCACACACAATTTATGACGCACTTCATGCATCAATTTCTCAAGGAATTTAGTAAAAAAAACACTGACGACGTTTGTTCAACACCTTAACATTCACCCAACATGCCAACTTTTTGCTCAAATAAAAATATCTATACAGAATTAAATATCAGCCATAACTTGCGCCAAGCGGCAAGTTGTTTGCCTACGTGTATCGGAACGCTCGACGCATGCAAACGACATTATTCACGTCTCGATTTATACTTTCCGAATAGGGCCGTAAAACTCGTGTCTGAGTTAAGACGTCGAGTTTCAGTTAGTGCTCCGACCGTATTCGAAAGCTGGAGCTATAAAACGATACGGCGCTGAATCGAGGCGTTTTTGAAAGGGAAGTTAATACGTGTGTAGAGGTTTTTTGGATGGCTGGAAATAAGAAATGCGTCCAACCGAGTATGTCCACTTATGAAAAGGACAATATTGCACAATAAACACGCGAAAACATACATACAAAATATTCCTCTTCGAAAAAACTTGAGATAATATTAATTTAAGCCAATTTTATTGCCTAATAATTGTATTGTATTGTATGACACTTTATTGCACATTAAACAAATGTATAACACAAAATACAGGATAACAATTTACTTGAATACGTAAGATGATTTCTTTTGATCAATAAGATGTCCTCATTTTTATTGCATCTAAAATCCGAAAACCCAAAGGATCGGATCAACAAACTTCTACCCAAATCACCATAAAAAGCATTCCACCTCGATTATGATTCTAAACTCGTATGAATCTAAATTTCTCGTGGCCACATCAAAGCTGGCGCGAACTAGTTTTCGCCGGTCCTAACCTGTTTGAAGCGGTTTCGGTCGGCTACTAGCTATTTGTTGAATTCATTTGGCCCTGTTTGTGTATCTGGACCCAATTTATTTTGTTTCGAAATTGTTTCGCCGTGAAATGCTTTGGTGCTCCATTCTATCGTTCCAAAGACAGTTCGAAATTTAAAAACGCAGTAGAGTAGGCGCGGATTTGCGGGATTTCAAAAGCGAAGCGTGTACGCACTCGCGTCGTTTAGCTTAATGAGACGTCGTAAACATATATACCTATAAAGATATCTTTTATGGCTATGAATAATAAATACGGGTCCTCAGCTCCATAATCAGCTTGAACAATCGACGACTCATCAAAAGCGAGCATCTTTTGTTTATACCCGTCAGTTCCCCTGTATCCTTCATAATGCACGCCGCCATCACTGCATAAGTAATGTCATCATTATTTTTAAGGCTCATTGAAGCCCGGTGTTGTAAAACAGGGAATATGAAAGAATATCAACAACGACGGGCGACTAAGTCCCGGGGATGGTTATTGCGCACTTCCCGACCTCCCGTGAGAAACGGCGGTGGAATATTCTGGAATATTCGAGATGATTTTGCGTTGCGAGTCAGTGAATTTTTCAAGAATCACATTATACTCGGCTGATATTGCCCAGATGGCAGCTGGTTTCTTAATTTTTCCACTGAGTTTAGGTCTAAATTTTGGCACGAGGTTTCGATATGACACGGCTTCTTTGGTGCTTGTGAGCCATTCATTGTTATGGTCGATATTCTATTTAATCAAGTTTTTAGTAAAACCACTCCTTCTTTGTATTTTTTTTTCTATCAGGCAATTATTTTTAAAATACTCACCAACTGGGCTTTCTTCATTCCAAAATGAATCGTCCAGTGTGTAATCTGCTTCTAGAACAAAAAGAAAAATAACTGTCAGCGTTTTAGAACTTTAATTTTAAGCAATTTAAACTTGGTTCGGATCATTTTTTTTACTAATATTAATTCATTATTCAATATCTAATAAAGGAACTTCAATTTCAAAATGTCTATCGGCTCAATTATAAAGTTGGCAATAAAAACTAAACTGCTTTTATCTATACCTAGTAAAAAGTAAACTAAGTACATTAGATAATATCTTAGAATAATTTACACCCATTATCTGATACCAAATTAGGTGTTTTCTTGCCTATAACATCGGCATACTAACGACGAATAAACACAGTTGTAAAGATAAATAATATATGCAATAGCCGAAAAAAACTTAACTACGGCTAACACTTCGAAGTGCCTGAATAATTCTGGTTCTACGTTTGTGGGATTAAAAAGTAACAATACAAAATCAAGTCCTCAATCAACATCACAGCTTCAGCCGAACTTCAAACGCAAAACCTCAAAATGCATACTGAAGTTCTCTGACTACCAAGCCTTCGAAACACCATAAATATTTTTATTATTAATTTACGTCAAAAGAATCCACCTTTGCCTTCCGCTTTTGACTGTATTATATCAGATTGCTAAAACTGTAATAAATGAAACAAGTAATAAACAACCGGCGAAATTCCCTTTATGTCACTTGTACGAACTCCCGTAAATGTCAAGTCTATCACGTTCTCCTAAATTGCGTAATACATAAAAGCGAGATATTGGAGACAGGTAATATGACTTTTTAACGTTTGCGACATAAAACTAATGACATTGTTTTTTATTACTCCTTTTATGGGAAGTCTTTTAGATCTTATGAATGCATTTTGCACATTAACAAAATAGTAACTAAATAGTGCTTGCTGCTAACTGCAAAGCGTGTTACTTCACACTCCTTCGTAAAATTAAATAAAAGTAAGTTTTTTCAGACAACTAGGTTCATAGACATACAAATCAAACAGAGAACAAAATACTTAGATTATAACTATTTCAAAATAAAATGTAAGATAAAAATAAAAATGTGCATTACAAACAATCAAATATAAAATTATAATAGGTAACAAAAATGATGTTGTAATTTTACCTTATAAAATGTAGTGTTTAAAAAGATGTTTGTATGTATGTAACACAATTGTTTTTTTTTTTTATAAAAATAAACGCTTTTTATAGATTGCAGAGCTATTTACGTATGTGAATTACTTCCAGGGGGGTTTTCACCCTGTAGATTACAGCCCACCCTATAAAAATGATCATTAGTACAGCAAAAAACTCATCACAGGAAAATAATTACTGGCAAACTCAAGTAAATCCCACAATAGGGGCTGTTCCTGCTGGATGAAAGAATACGCGTTCATCGGTGGATATGGCATTGTCATTGTAATTACCTCGTATTTGGGAACAAAAGACTTTTTCAAGCAAAATGTGGGGTAGTTAAAGATTTTTTAAACATACCTTCAAATGCAGATAGACAGACAACAGCAATGGCGTTGGTTAGGCAAATTAGGAACATACAGGGTGGCCCATCTAAAACGGTCAGTATGGGGAAGTCCGAAACTATACGAGATACGAAGATATCTTCTTAGGAACCATGACATCGATTTTAATAAAAAGAAAAACTGCATTCATAAATTAAAAAAAAAAATGTGTACTCAGTCCGGGAATCGAACCCGGTTGTTTTGAAAAAAAAAAAAATAATATTCTATTTCTATTTAGATTTCGTTTGTGTAGGTCTTAAGCAGTAAATATGTGCAAGAAACATGATTTCTAAAATGAATAAAATGCATTGTTTTTAAGTGCTTTAATTTATTTTAGTAGGTGTTCAGAGTGATCACAGTTACAAACGTAGTAGGTATTGAGAAAGGCGGTGGTTACTTCGAACACCTACTAAAATAAATCAAAGCATGTAAAAACAATGCATTTTATTAATTTTAGAAATCATGTTATACACACATATTTACTGCTTAAGACCCACACAATCGATATCTAAATAGAAATAGTTTTTTTTTTCAAAACAACTGGGTTCGATTCCCGGACTGAGTACACATTTTTTTTTAAATGTATGAATGCAGTTTTTCTTTTTATTAAAATCGATGTCATGGTTCCTAAGAAGGGATCTTCGTATCTCGTATAGTTTCGGACTTCCCCATACTGACCGTTTTAGATGGGCCACCCTGTATACCTAGGTTAAAATATGATTTTGCTATAATAGGTTGCACCTCTTTATCTGACTAAAAATATAGCAAAATACCGTGTAGTGTCAGGTTTAGAATAAAACCTTTCCATTTCTTCCGTGGATGTCGCAAGAGGCGACTAAGGATAAATAGTTTTAGGTATGCATTAGGCGACAGACTAGTATAATGTCACAATTTTAATTAATAATTGGAAATACAACCGTGACGATGACGTCACAAATATAAGCGTAACGATGATGAATATATGAATATTAGAAACTGTGAATAAGTAATTGCTCACTGAAGCTATACTCTCAACAAACACGTTACCGAGCCCTTTATTTCACATTATCATACATAAGACATAATAATCTTAATATAATACCGACTTTGCCCTTTAAACAATAATAATACTGGAACGCTGTCGTAAGCTTTTATGACCCAATAAAGGCTTTGTTATATTATGCTGACTTAGCAAATACTGTACGATTCCTGCTATTTCACTTGAAGTTGAAAATTAGTATTAACAATAAAATGCGCGTAATACTTTCGGTTTAAAGATCTTTATTTTCTCAAAAAGCTTTACTTTTGCTCTTGTACTCTGAATGAATACCTTTCATTGTTAGTCATCAACAGAAAATGATTTACCAGATTTCATTCACTTATTTTTTTAATAAAGTGGTACTTAGTACCAAAAATATATGCTAGAAGTGCCCACGAAACGTGAAATAGTCATCGTTTACTTTTATCTATGTAGCGTTTTGTGTGCTCTGCCTACCCCGTTTGGGAATACAAGCGTGATGTATGTATGTGTGTACTTAGTAGGTTTTTCGGAAAAACACTTTTTTTTCTAAATATACTCAAAACTTAGGCGGATTTCTAAAAAAAAATTATCATGAAGTTAATCGCAATCATTAATTGGTATTGGCTTTTGTACTACAAATACCTACAACACAAATTTAAAATAATTTTTTTTTTCATGAATTTCTAAAAACTATCCATTATCATGGCCGCTAATTTTTGGTGAGTCATCGTTATTTCGAATTTCAAAGTGTATAAAAGGTCAAATTCTAGATGAGAAATCCAAATAACAGCACACAGATAACGAAGGTCGTCAGAACGTCCACGTGTATAATTCTCGAGCCGGGTCAGGGCGGAAGCGCCATTACTGCAGGACACGGGAAGTGATTTAGAGTGGCGCCCAACCTGGGGCCGATGCATTGTTGCCGGCCTTGTGTGCACCTACCTTGCGCTGTCTAATTAACATGTGAAGCTAGAGGCAGAGATGGTTTCAATCACAAAGTATGTACGTTTTTTCTTAAAAGATACAACAGTTGTGAGTATGGAAAATATTTTCTCAAAAAACATTGTAGACATGTTCCAAAAAAAAGTGACTGCGAGTAGTGGAAAGACTCACGCCTTTTGCTCGACAGTGAAACAATGTATTGAAAATAGTAATCGCATAGTATAATAAAAAACCATAACATTTTGACATGAGATCCCCTGAATCCTTTTACTTAATTGACTAACTAGATATTTTGAGGTATAATAAATATGCATAATTTCGACGAGAAGAGCTCAAAAGTTTTGAAGTTATTGCTATTAAACTTGAGTAAACTACTATAAGTATCTGCAGCAATGAATAACGTCGATAAAACGTCTTTGTGGCGCCCAACACGGGACTAAACTAACTGCATTAATGCAAACAAGATTAATGATGTTCCCACCTGCATGGGTTAATTAGTGGCTAAAGTTCAAAGTAATTTATTGTTACTTACCCTTAACTTAACTTGCTCAGTTTGAAATTATTTATGAAGAACATAAAAATCGGCAAAAAGTTGATAATACTTTAACTTCACGGATTTACCTGAGTGAAGATAAGCAAGGATTTACATTATTAACCATCATTGAACTTTACGGCCGGATAATAATATTAAGCTGCTTCAATATTTACCGCAAAGTGCGGTTCGAGTTAATGTTAGACAAAGCTAATTTGTGAATAAGTTACGTCATGCAGAAATTTCAATCATGGTTTAATTAAAATGCCTGTCACGGGCAAGTCACTGGCGGCGAGACATGCTCATGTGACGTGTTCGTACCAACTTTTACCTTAAGAAGTTTACTTACAAGCTGACTGGCGCCCAAAATGGGGCCAGCGCAACCGACGTCGATTAAAATGTCATTAATTTTCATGGAACTAGAACCTTTGATGTTGTAAAAACTTTGTACACCAAACGTTACTTATCAAACGGGATCTAAACAAAGGAAAGTCAGGTAGTAGCGAATTTTAAATAAAATTAATCAAGGCAAACAACGTTGTAAATGTCTCATTAAACATTCAGTTCCTGTGAAGTTTTTGTTGAGGGGGCGCTTTTTGAGAAGAAAAATCAACATTCTAGAAACTGTGGAGATACAAAGCCCTCGTTGTTTAGTTGTGTCCCCTGTGCCCCCATTCTGGAGGAGCAGTTTCGTCGAATTGTTTTTTTTCTCGCCTCCCGAGTGGTTCTAATTAAAATTAATTGCATCCGCGTTTAGGAGTTAATTTGTAGACGCCGACGGAATATTAGTGTATTAAATGAAGATGCAGGGGATTGCGATCGTTTGTAATTAGCTGGATGTTTTAATTTATTTACCGTAGGAACGATGCGAATTTTAACACGATTTTAAGGTGAATTAAAATTGCGAGTGGCTTTTCGTGTACTCCTAGACAGTGTTGAAAAATGCAGTTTTTGCGCTACATGACAACAATTTTCTGAATTGCAATTATTGTATTATTTAAAACATCTTTACTATTTTAAAATGACTAATTAGTCTGATTATAAAATACAAAATGATGACTGTGCATCATGATGAATGATGAATGATGCAATATCTAATAAACTATTTTTAATCACTTAAAGTTATGCCTTCATAAGAATCAGATGTTCAATCAACTTATTATTAATTACAATTCGTATTAATTAAGGCAAATCGAATTACTTAATTCCATGAATACAACGCCCCAGTGGGAAAAGCTCAAAAACAAAAGAAAAACAGCCCAGTCATATTTCATTGGACACCAGTTCAATTCGGCTAGGCGCATAAATTTGTCTAGTTTGACAAAGTGGCATCTTATCGCGGATCTCATCGTAATAGGCGGCGCCCGCGGCCTGAGATAATGTCGAAAGTGGCGCTAATGTGTTACGCTTTATAGTTTAATGGTTGACTTTTGGACACGTTATTAAGAAGACGAACATTGTGAGGCTGACGGACTAACTTTTTGCTGCAATTTATTATCGCTCGTGTATCGTTAATTAGAATAGCGCTTTTCCATTTCTTATGATGACGTAAGAAGCGACTAAGGAGGAGATTTAGGTACGTTTTAGGTTTCATCTGTTGTTAAACCTTAAATTATGCAAGAAGTGGCTACAAAACGGGAACTAGTCATGTTTTTGTCAATGTGTAACGTTTGGTGACACCGTTTGGAAACATGGTTTTGTTCACAATGTACGTATGCATGTGCCTACTACAAAGATCCACGCGATCGAACACAAGCGCTCTCATGTAGTAGAACTTAAAGTTTGAAGAACTGTTTATACCAGCGTAGCGTCCATCATTAACCACTGTCGGTATTTTATGAAAATCAATGCTTTGTTTTCTGCTCACAATCGGATAATGTTTGAAAAACCACCGAATATACGACAAAGTCCATTTTCATAGAAAATATAAACGGGTAACTGCTGTTTTCCCTTCACAAAAATAATACCACTAACCTAAAGAACAACAGAATTCATTGCTAAACCTCTAACATAAATTCTCACATCACTTAACCACATAGTAATTAGCTTATTACCCATTAACATACCATAACGAGTTAGTTATTTCCCGTAAAACGCGACACGGTGTAAACTGCATTAGATTTTGTAATTACGCGAAAATGCAAAACTACCATTTTGTATTCACGGACATTATGCGCAATTGCGAAGCGTATGCAGTTAGCTCTGTTAAGTGATGTTTAACACAAAATATTTTGAAGTTGGATTTTGCCAGCGCCATTATTATTTTGTTAATGGTAGTACATAATCCGTAGAATTAATCCATCTTTTTTGGTAAAACTTAATATAGGATCTTTTCAACTGTCACTATTAAGACACTTTTAACAGTTTTTTAACCTTAAATTATGATATTTATGATAAACTAGCTTTTGCCCGCGGCTCCGCTCGCGTTAAATTCGGGGTATCACGGAAGAGATAGCACACATACCAATTTATAGCTTTGTACATTGAAAACTTCCACCCCTCACTTTAGGGAAATGGGGGGTTTTGAAGAGAAAAACGAAACTTGACATTGACGAAAACATGTTTATGACTCTTTGACGCTTCGGAGCCACTTCTAGCATAATTTTAGGTTTGAAAACAGATGGAAAAGGTATAATGGTGACAGGTTGCTAGCCTGTCGCCTTAAGCGTACCTAAACCTGTTTCCTTAGTCGCCTCTTACGACATCCACAGAAGAAATGGAGAGGTGTCGTTCTATCCCGACACCCCACAGGAAAAGAAACAGGGAAAGTAATTTAATTAGTTTATTTAAATGAATTCTTTTCTAACGGCACGCCGACCTGAAATCTTTAAAGCTGGCATGCAAAAACAAAAATATCACTTTCATAATACGACAACAATCACAGTAATGGCGCCGGATTCTTCCGCCCTCCCGCGCAAGAGTAATATTTTATGATTTTTGACGGCTCGTTCCCGGAATGGGATTTTTTAAAGTGTTGCCCGTTCTGCGTAAAAGTTGCCAGAATAAATTTTGGCTTCGGGGTAAATTAAAAAAATGTGATGTATTGTGCTGGGCCTGTGTCGCATTGATTTGGTGCAGTTTTGAGACTTAAAAATTGAGAAATTTAATTATGGTTAATAATTTCTAAAATTACAATATTGAAAAGTAGGTGTTGAAGTATGCTTTGGTTCAGTGTGGTAACAGGGACGTCGAAGACTATAGAAATGGGTTGTGTTTGTTTATGCGTGTGCATAATATTTCAGTTAATAATATTATTACAATAAAGTCAGAGGGAGCTAGTTGTTTTATACCATAAGTTCAGCACACGAGCATATGGGTAATCTGAGAGTAAAAAATTTTTTCTTCCTTTTAATTTTTTTCTACGGTAAGCGATCCCCATCGCCGATAAACATACAAGATTCCCTGTTGTTACAGATAGTGGTGTAAAACCTGTGCGAACAAAAAACAACACGGCGAGCACTGCTGCTGCTGAACAGAGTGTGTAAAATACAAACCCGTACAAAATCTATATTATTTTATTAATGAAACTAAATGATAAAACACGATCCCAAGGATTCCAAATCTATCTAAAAAGACATTACGTCAAGTGAGAATTTTACTAGAAATACAGCAAAAACGGCCGCCCTTAAGAGTGACTTGACAACGTGCACTCAGTTCGAAAATCGAATTACGATGTCCAATATTGATACAATTGTAACAACAAAACGAACTCTGTATAACCTCAGAATCTATTCCGAATCCGTCTTCAAAAACGAGTCTTGTCCTCTTTATCGTAAGGTTGGATGGAAGTTCTTGAGTAAGGGCGAAGGAAAGGCAGTAATTTCATTTTGTGACGATACTTCTCTGACCGGATCTTTGGCGGAAAGGTCTGTACTAATGGCTGCCGTAGTTCTGTAGCCGATGCCACGTGGAAACGACTGACAAAGTGATTCGTTTTGATATGGGGAGGGTTGAGATGTTGACGGGGTTTATAATGAAATTCGGCCATTTGTTAGAGCCGCGTTGTATGTATAATTATTATTATTTTACCAGTGATTAATATAAACAATAATGTTAATCTTCCATCCGTGGATGGGTAAACGAGAGGGATGACTAATAATGTAGGTGTAAGTAGTTAAGTACAGTTGAGGGAATAATGATATAATGTTTAGATTTTCACTGCCCTTATAATTTGTTCTTTGCATTTTTATATTAGGCGTTTTCGTCATGCTCCTGGTTGAAAATAGTAATATGGCCAATTTCAGAATTTAATCAACCTCATGAACATCCAATTTCATTAGTTGTAAGTACATAATAAGCTTAGTGAATTAATTTACAAATTGTGAAATATTTCTATCTTCACTGGGATAGGTATATTACATACAATATGCCTGTATTCCCATATATGGGCTACCTAGATATCACGAAACTTAACATGATCGAAATTATAACTGTTCCACGCATTTCCCTTTCTTTGCCATCATTCCATTCCTTCCGTGGATGTCGTAAGAGGCTAAAGAATTAAGCAAACCCTCTAAACTAAACACCTAAACATTATAACGTCCTAGATAACTTCTAGTTGGATTATTTAGTCGATCATCAGATCTATCCAATATAGATAAATTGCTTAGACACAATTAAAAATCTGTCCTCATATTTTAGACGGGAAACCGTAACGCCTTTGAGACCTCGTAATTGTAAACGTGACTCGGTTTTAAATCGCCTTTGTCCGCTTAAATGAGTGTACAATAACAGTGCAGTGGACACTGGACAGCCTTTTATATCCCTTAATTCATTAAACCCCACTCCCCACGATTTATACGAAAATGTGGCTCATTTAGGCGTCACGGGCACTCAAGTGTTGCCAAAAACGCTGATACGTCGCTAGGTTTATCGCTGCGTCCTTTTCAACCCGGGTAGGTTGGAGAAAGATGTAACATGTCATGCGAGAAAATGTCAGCTCGAAACCCAAGTACTAAAGTCACGTAGTTTAATTTAATTAATAATTTTAACGCGCAGAACGTGCGGCGTGGACGCAAATTGTGATTTGATTTCGGAACACATGACGTGGTTAAAAACGAGTTCCACGCGTGCCGCCATCGCTATAGTTCCACGGGTCTATCGATTAATAGTTACAAACAAAAGTTATTTGGAAACCGTAATAAATAGGAAAGTTGTTATTGGGTACAAACGTAGGTAATTATTTCACGTAAATTGGGTAGGAGTACAACTTTGAAATTCTATGAACATAGTTTACCAAGTTTTTGCGCTACATGCGTGCTTGATTTGAGTAATTTTCTGTCTAAAACATTTTACATACATACATACCATTACACCTCTACCAAAGTAGGTAGGGACTACTTTGTTTCACTTGCTACGATCCAGACAT
This sequence comes from Adoxophyes honmai, assembly GCA_005406045.1. Lineage (NCBI taxonomy): Eukaryota > Metazoa > Arthropoda > Insecta > Lepidoptera > Tortricidae > Adoxophyes > Adoxophyes honmai. The sequence continues at coordinate 274,318 of BHDV01008945.1, read as the reverse complement.
ACCTGTGCCATCATCCCCACGTCACTCTTCATACATGCTCGTCGGTTTTGGCTACATTACAAAATGGGGTTGGGTATTTTATGATAATACCAAATCAGCAAACTGACTCATTTGGCAATTGTTTCCAAAAAAATGATAAACTCTGTTGCTGTACGGTTCAATTAAAGTTTCTGGTTTCAATGACAGTACTATTGACTCTCGCAAGCCATAAAGTTGTACGGCTCAAAAATTAGTCTGATTTCAATGACATTACTATTGATTCCTGCGAACCATAACTACACATACCGGGCTTCTAATCATAAAACTGCTTGCCCGCCAAAACTGACCGCAAAAGCCAGCGGAATTCCGGCGCAGGTAACAAATCATCCCTTGCCCTATTGGGAAATTTAGCATCGAGCCCTTTTGCCCCGGTCGGGGCTGTAGCGTTGTCCAATTTAATTAGGAATATGTATTTTGTTGGCGTTTTTAGGCAGAGAGCTGATGGGGTTTTTCGAGAAATGCTACGGGTAGTAAGTGGCGAGTTCGGAGCGTCTAGTGTATTCAAAACGATGATGGATTCGAACCATTTCGTTTGCGAATCAACGCGGAATTGTATGGAGACGTGTTGACCGCGACAGTGCAAACGTTCCGCTGCCGGTGCTGTCTCAATTTCTACACGGAATTCGTCACGGTATTCGTTATCGAATCCATCATCGTTTTAAATGCACTAGACGCTGAGGACCATGGGTTTTCAGTGACTACCCTCTAGCGACGGCGTGACCGCTTTTTTATGGTGAGTGAACTAGTGTAATGTTACTATTAGAGGCGTTGTAAGATGGTTGACGCCGGGCATTTTGTATGAGGGTTGCAATTTATATGTTGAGTGTTTTATAATTTACTTAGCAACCAAACATGCCCTAAGTATAGATGTAAAGTTTATGTGTAGACTAATAAATTAACTATGAGAAACAATTTAAGCTAAAAAAATATGATCTTGAATTACATACAGTGAAATATAAAATTCTAAATATAAAAATTTTTTTTTTTTCTTTTCTTCCTAGTTTTACGACATTGATGAATAATTAATTATACCTTTAATACATACATACATACATATTCTCACGCCTGTATTCCCATGAGGGGTAGGCAGAGCACATGAATTCAAAAATCCAGTGCCACGTTCAGCAAATTGAGGGTAACCAGATGGGAAAATACCTTTAATATAATATATATTGTGAAATACACAGGTTAAATTACATACTTAATGCTATGGCAAGAATTTTCAGAAACCTTGCTTACAATATACCATTGTGGCGCTTATTTTTATTTTTGGGCATATAATGCGCGCTTGTATTGATAAAGTAATAATTAGGGTAATGTTTATTCCCTTTTAAGTATTTTAAACAGGTATTGTTGAACTATCCCGTGTGGTGCCGGGTTAGAGTAGCACCTCCCCCTTTCTTCCCGTGGGTGTCGTAAGAGCCGACTCTGGGAAAGGGTTAGTGTATTGTGGGCGATGGGCTAGCAACCTGTCACTGCAATATCACATTTGATCATCTGTATACCCTGAAATTGCTGAACGTGGCACTGAATTTTCGAATTCATGTGTTCTGCCTACCCCTCTTGGGAATACAGGCGTGAGAATATGTATGTATGTATGTATTGTTGAACTAACTATGGTTAGAAGTTGGTCAGAAAAATCAAAGACCCAAGCTCCAAAATAAACTCAAACCTAAATACGTAGTTGCAACTTTACTCCCTTTAAAATAAATTCTTATTATCATTAAGCACTGTTAAATAAAACATCTGCCGATGAAATTAAAAAACATATTCCACAGCCACCATTTCAATTTAAAGCACGATTGTGTGGCCGCATAATGCCGGCCAGTCGCCGTATTTTAACAAATAAATCCAATATTTACATAAATGAGTTTTAAATGTTTAAATTATATTAAACGCGAAATAAGAGTAGGATTACAGAATCTGTGAAAATGTGTGTTCTCATTAAACATTGATTACGAAGCGTGTTATACAACCCTTGAATCATAACACGATTTGAAAGTGGTTCGTGCGTTTTGGAACTGTAAAAATGTTGCTAACTTATTTTCTGGATTCTGTCTACTTGTCTACTACCCCCCGTGTGGTGCCGGGTTAGAATAGCACCTCCCCCTTTCTTCCTGTGGGTGTCGTAAGAGTCGACTCTGGGAAAGGGTTAGTGTATTGTGGGCGATGAGCTAGCAACCTGTCACTGCAATATCACGTTTAACTACTGGTTACCCTGAAATTGCTAAACGTGGATTTTTGAATTCACGTGCTCTGCCTACCCCTCTTGGGAATACAGGCGTGAGAATATGTATATATGTATGTATGTATGTCTACTTTTTGATTGTCTTGACTGTGGTTCCGGGTTTAGAATATCATCTCTTCATTTCATCCGTAGATGTAGTAGGTAACCAAAGAAATAGACTATCGAAGGTAAATTTAAGGCCATAGGCTAGCAACTTGTCACTATCATACCTGCCAACTTAAAACCTAAAAAATGCTACAAGTGGCCACGAAACGTGAAATAGTTATAATATTATCTACTTAGCGTTTCGTAGGGATAAAGCACTTGTTCTTTGCGTGGCTTCACTATCAATCTTACTTAGTTTTCTATTTTTCCCCCAAAACCCTGTTTACTAAACTTTCGTGAATCGATAAAAATACATATAGAAACCAGGGCGGGGAAGTCGACGGTCGTAATTATGTCAACAGCCGATAGAGGGCGTCCCGGATATGGAATGACAAAAGACGTATCGAGTAACGCGCCGGGATGGAATCTGGGAACCCGGACTAGAGTTCTACCGGGAGAGGGAAAATCCATGGGGTTTTTGATCGATCAGTGTAAAAGCGAGGACAAGAAGAGAGAAATTAGAACGCGGTAGGGGAGTTTTATATAACGAGAGTTAAATAGAAGTGAAGATGACACAAACACCTTTATATCCACATGAGGTACGATGAGCTCACAAATCGTTTCACAGAAAGACCACGCCTAGCAATCCTAGCATGGATTTCAGGTATTGAATTACTTAAAATAGGTATAATAGTGACAGATTTTTAATTTGTCACCTAGTCATACCTTAATCTATCTTCTTAACCTCTTACGAAATCCACAGAAGAAATAGAAAGTTGTTATTCCAGACTCGACACCATGGCCACGAGCAAATACTTGTCGTAAAATTACCTTTAATAGATACAGCTACTTATAATAGGATAGTTTGCGTCCCAGAGTTGTGGCACGCAGTGAGTGTTTGGCAGCAGTCGTGGCGGCTCCTTGATCAACACCAACGGAGTGGCCTGAAAGACATCAAGCTATCCATATTTTTCATTATGACAAAGTCTTATGATAGATATCCCGTTTTTGAAATTGGTCTCAACTTTGTGAGATCTCAGACTGGTAGTCAAAAATACGATCAGGTCTTATTATCTTCACTGAGGCTTGTAGCGACCCTAGTGCCACCTATCGACGAGTGGCAAGAGGCTATAGTTTTACCAGCGAAACTATCACAACGTCACATCAAGTCAAATCCCAAGAAAAATCAAGAGCACAGGTTCTAATGTTACCAATGAGAAGCGTAAAATGAAACGCATCAACCAGAACCCCGACTGAACCTTCTTCCTGACGGATATTCTCACGTTATCACCTTACGAGCGACGTGTCAATATTGGATGATTTTTGTTCCCGTCGTAAAAAGGAACGGCGCTTTGTTTGGGGTTGCTATATTTATGTAGCGGGGGATTAAACATGTGGTGCCTGAGGTGGAACGGTGTAAGGGAACTATTAGTTGTAAGGGAATGTGGGAGTTGTTTTTTTGCTTGTGAGTTCAGTTAGATCGACTTTTTTTTCGTTACTTTTAATATAATTTCTGGCATCAATAAAAAATCATGTAAATATCGCTTCGGGTTAGGCAGAGTTGGATTCAAGTTTCAACAAACTATAATTAAAAATACGTAATAAATGAGTTTAGCTCGAATTTTGAGATAATCCGTACCCCTTCATCTAAGAGCTCCAGCGGCTGCTGCCGAACGCTTAGTGCCGGCGCGCACTACGACTTTTTGTCGCGCGACACGATTTTAAAATAGCGCTGTCCATAGTGATTTTTTCATCATAGTGCGCGCGATGTCATACAGGGTGGGGCCTGTAACTAAAGCAAAAAATTAAAATGTAGACTATTTAACGTATCAGTAATTAATCCCAAATGATTTTA
>BHDV01008945.1:246956-267124 GCA_005406045.1 Adoxophyes honmai | reverse complement strand
TGATCCGTTTTTTTTTTTTCACTATAAGTGCCTCTTACGGTAGTTGTTAAAAGCGTACCCGCTACCGTGAGACAGCGTAACAACTACCGTGAGAGGCACTTATAGTGAATAAAACGGGTATTTTTTTTATATTTATCAACACATGCATACATACATAATATGTTACGGCTGCACTCCAACATGCGGTAAACAAAGCACACGGAACGCTACGTTGACAAAACCACGACCAAACCACGTTTCGTGGCCACTTCTAGCATATTATTTTTTTAAGATTTGATTTGGCATTTAAGTATGTACATTATAACAAGGATAGGATGCTAGCTTATCACCTAAAATATACCTTGACCTAATTCCTTAGTCGCCTCTCACGACATCCACGAAAGAAATAGAGAGATGTTATTCTAAATCCAACACCATACAAAACCAAACACACAAAGTAATTAAACCTAAACAAAAATCGAACACGATGTATCATTTCATCAACTCTAATTTCATCAAGCAAGTACAAGGTTCGGAATGTGTGTTTTAATAGGTAAGTAAAACCACGATAAGTAATTAAGGCTCGGGGTCCCACTTAGCGCTAATTAGTTCTGGCGATGCCCTCAGATCTTTTTTAAACTTTGACTATCTTCCATTAGAGATTACTTTTTAATATTGCATTGGCTGCTGGGTAAATTTGGCGAAGTATTTTTACGACGGGCAACATTTACTAGTGTTGAATGTTACAGAAATTATGCAGCGTTAAGATTTTTAGTAACCGTGGCACAGTGTAATTTTGTAGAATAATAGGTAGGTACGCGTTTTTGCTTTAACAGGGAATTAAAAAAAGTATTGATAAAACACGTTACAGTTCGATGATTCATACGTGACTCATGAGCATGACAAGCTGGACAGTTGTTACATTAGTCGAGTTAAAATAATTTCTACGTATGTTTGCTTAACTCTTTGTACAAAAAATAGCAAGTACAGAACAGACTAAAAGTAGATGCAAAGGCATAATATTACTCAAGGCGCCATTCCTGCTGACATTCGAGCGAAAAAAACAATATTTGCAATTAACAATGAATGTATAATAGAAGGTTTAAATAGTAATAAAGATAACCTATTCCGCTTATATGATACACACTCAAATGAACAAGAAACTTAACAAAAGCAAGAAAAATAATTCCATTTATTTCACGGGTTCCTAAAAAAGAACCCGCGCTCATTAAACAAGAAAGCTATCTGTAAGTGATCTGTGAAATGAGTGAAGTTTTTTTTATTTGATCGGCTCCAGTAATTAGTGTTTCTAATCAGGTTAATTAGAAAAGGTCGGGACGTTCGCTAATGAGGACTGTTTGAGTTCTTTGACGATGCGAATGTAACGTTTGTTAGATACCTACTTTGAATTCGGAAGGCGACATGTTTTTTTACGCCCGTGTTAAAAGAATTACGTTGTGCCAAGTATTCTGCGATCGTCTTTTTAAAAAAGATCTTTAAAAGTGTTCGTGAAGATTTGAATTTAGAATTATCGGTTTTGAGCCATGCCGATTTTTTTTAAACTGTAGAGAAGATACATTTTGGTCGTTATGAAATGGATACGCGTGCTTTTTAAGATTATTTTACACTTAATCCTCAATTTTAGATAAGCTGGGCTGTCAGTTTACATTATTTATTTATGTCAGTTATGATTTGCGTATCTTAATAAGATACTGGTTAGCAAGACAAAGCTATAGTCGTTTTTATTTTCTTTTATCATTCACTTACGTTTGCCTGCCAGAGTCACCTAAAAAGACATCCATTCGCAATCACCATGCGAATCCATTTGAAAATAGAATAAGGTATCCGTAGAGCCATTCAATCAGCGATTGCTCGCTAATCAAATAGCGGGTCACGCAATCGCGTGCTCGTTGCTCCTAACAAGACATCGGCACGCCAATCTCGCGGCTCGTGTGGGGCCATGGAAAGGGCGGGGTAATTCTTGAATTTTATCAAGTAAATAAAGATTGTTATACTTGTTAAAGTAGCAAAATATTATAGCACATTATTGTTAATGGACCATTCCACATGCGGGATGATTAAATACATAAAAAAAACTTGAGACATGTAAATATATTGCAACATGAGCTGTGGAAAGGAAAATCTTTTTTCATTTTCTTTTGCGTTTAAGTCTCATTAAATTTGGTTTTTACTACAAATAATTATGAATTAATGTTCTCAAGTAACCAGTATAGTTTTTGTGTTCAAGTTGAGCCTAGATATTCATATTTTGTTACAACGCTCTACTCGTCTGTTTCTTGTTATGGCTCACGTGTACCAATAGCCCATAACGCGGTGTTCCCATAAAATTTCGTGGCTGCACATTATATCCGAAAACCACGCTTTCATCATGAAATTTACAACGTGAACGAATGAATGAAGGAACGTATACAGTCGTTCGCACACCTAATAGTTCGCCAAGTGTTTTTTATGGGGCGATTCGCGCCAGTTCTTGTCGGATTATTGTTTGTTATTTTTCCTTAACACGCGTCGGTTTGTTTGTTGAAATACCTTTCAGACCATGAAAATAATGTATGCATGTGAAATATTTCACTGGTTGATGTGACGTTTCAGAAAATAGCTGGCTAAATTGATTCAGAGAGGGATGGTGGATGGAAACAGTAATTAATTAATGAGCTTTCAAGCGCGTTTAAAAGAAAATCGCGCAAGACTGCACTCCACTAGGATTCATGACAGTCCAATTAAAAAATCTGCATTTTTATCAATTTTTACACGACGGCAGCGAATTCCATTCCGCGATCGCTTAACTCGATAATTAAAAAAAGTTTAAAGTGACGCGTGCGTCGGGTCCGGTGAAAAACCGGATAAAGTTTGCCGAAGCGCAACCGGTTACGAGCGGTAATCCGGGTCGTATTAAAACTCGCGTGAAATGACCGGAACTCCGTTTTCCTTGGGCCACCGTAATGAGCGGGCCGCGGTTTTCGACCTAACTTTCAACCTTTTTTCTAATTTTTGGGACGGTAATTAATTATGCCCGTTTTAGCGGAGTGTCTTTTAAATTACTTGTGGACAACAGATTTGCAATTTTATGGCGAGGATCGTCGCTCTACGCTGGCAGAACGTTACTCTGAATTTTCGACTAAATATTATAATGTTATTTTGAATCTTGCGAGTCGCAAATTGATTGCAATTTTTCATTTGAATAATGTTAAAAAAAAATCGCGGCTGTATATTATTTAACAAAGCTGTAGTTTTATTTACAAAACTTTGTGTTGCTAGCGTCATAATTATCGTCTACTTCGAATATTACTTTAAAAAAAAAATCTCTACCAGTTGTGTGATTTAAATCACATCGTCAGCCCCAGCTTTAGATCAAAATCAAGACCTTTTAAGTCAAATCTCACCCAATGACCAATTAACCAAAGTAAACATAAAGTCCACAGAGGCCGCCCCAAAACAAGCCTCAAAAGTTCACTCCAACTTGCTGATCTCAAAATACGCTTACCCATCGATTTTGAGGCGATCTTGAGCAGCCTTATTTATATTGATCAGCAAAACAAGTTCACTCCAGCCGGTCATAACTTCGTCCTCGATTGTTTGCGACCCGGACGGATGTCCTAGTCCGGAGCCGGACCAATCTGTCGCGATGTTTATGTAAATCAAAAGGGACCTTTCCGAATCGGAAATCGTCAAACGGTCGCGGCAAAAATTTGCGACACTCGCAACATTTTGCTACGCGAAAATGGGGATTTTTTTATCGTTCGAGTGCATTTGCTTTGGTGATCTGCGCTTGACACCCGATTCGAACCGAAATCGGTTTTGCGGCCATTATTGGCGCGAGGTTTTTGTTTTTAGCGCCGATACTGGTCTATTGCGATGCGGTATTCATTGCCTTGTAAAAATCGGAATAAATATGCGCCAATATTTTTATCCAGAAATTAGTCAATATTACCAGCTACACTTGTATGAAAAACTAATTTAGCTTTCAGTAAATAGTGGTATAAAGTAAGGCTAAGCTTTGTTCTCCCTTAGTCAGAAGGGACCTTTGTAATTGTGGTATTTATTTTAGGTACATTTTTTTGAATAATCTTTATTTAGAGCCTTTTTTATTTTTTTATTAATCAGTCCTAGTATATAATTATTCTAAGATATCATTTAAGTAGTAGATATTTAAAAAAATGTACTTAATTTTCAATGTTAATTTCATTTTTTAGCAACTAATGTTCTGTATTTTGTGTTTTTGATGAACAAAAATAATTCTAATTTACTTGTTGCTAAAATAACAAAAATTTGTGTTCGCTAAAGTTTTGCTCAAATTGAGATATCTCTTATCACTTCACCATTTTGTAAACCTTGTTTATGAGCAGCTTATCAAAAAAACATTGACCCACATTTAAGGAAACAAAACAAGCCACGGTTTCAGGCGGGAAGACCGTAATAAACAACTACATAAAATCACACGCAAATCGCAGCGTGCAACATATTTTTATTTACGGAACGGAATTCAGCTCAAGTAACGGTGGCCACAATAATTCATCCAGTAAACGGGTACTATAATAGGAAAAGTAAGAGTTCTAAAATATGCGAGGGACGGAGGCAGTTTTTCATGAATTTTTCATTCAAATCCAGTCGTGGAACGGGGGAGCTGTAATAAAAGGTATTTGCAAGCGTTACTTCCACATTCCGTTCTTTGGCTGTGATTCAAAGTCTGGCTTTTTTGTCAGGCACGTTTTTACACGGCTAACTGGCTGTCCTATTTTAAACATTTAAGATTTTTGTAGATGCGATCTTTTTTAATATTTTGTCGTTAAAATACATCCAGCCAGTATTACCGAATGAGCTACCGATTCAGGTAAAGTTTTGTATGCTTATGTAATTCTAAAGGCTATTCACTGATCTCGTATTAGTATTCTGATGCTTTAGCCTGGACCGTCTCCGACGGAGGGAACTCTTCAACGGTTGGTCCCACTGACTTGAAATTTGTTACACATATAATTATGATACATGATAATGAATTAAAGTTGGCAAAAGTACAGCCACCAAAGAAAGTTTATACGTACATCACGCCTGACCGCCTGTACTTCCAAATGGTAGGCAAAACACATTAAACGTCACATAGTCAAAGTCGCAACTGGTTTACGTTTCGTTGCTTCTTCTAGTATAGTTTTAGATTTTTACATACACAAAAGAGGTATAATACTAATAGATTGCTAGCCTTTCGCCTAAAGTACACCTAAACCTCTTCCCTCAATCATCACAACATCCATGGAAAAAATACTTAAGCATATCGTCCACTTATCCGCCATAACTAAAGAAGAAAAAAATCTTCAGAATCACGTAACTTTCAGCTTTAATGATAGACCCGACACGTTTAAAAGTTGGGGTTTGTTCGGCCCAGAACTTGTCGTGGCCAAGTTTAATGAAGACAGAAATTTTATGAGAACACGCTGATTCAGAACTTTGCGGTAAGACGTGAGGGCGACTGAAGCCCAGTCTAGATTTTGAAGAAAAATTATGTACAGCCAGCTGCAGAGAAAGGTAACCCCTTAGTAATGAAACATTGTATGGGCGGGGGGTTACTCTTCTCTGCAGCTGTCCGTACATGGGCGTTTATTTTAGAGTAATTGTGACAGCTCAAGACTCTAGTATTATTTTTTTAAGTCATCATCTCCATTTCTTCACAGAAAAATTGGTTACATACATCGTGTCTGTTTTTCCAAATGGGGTAGGCAGAGCACACGAAACGCTTCATAGATAAAACCTTGACTACTTCACCTTCTCTGGTAATACTGACAATGTAATTTCATACAAGAACACTGCGCAAATAAACAAAGTAAGATCTTGTGTAAATTATAGAAAACACTTCACACTACGTGTTAGCTCGATTACTTGCCTCAAAACGTCTACTAACACCGCGGCACGGACCCAAACCCACTGACCTATCTCAAAATGGAGGGTAAAAACAAATGCTTTCAGCCACAATCCAGTGCGGCCTCCATTAAGCGATTATCATAAACGTAATGTTAATAAAACAACCGCAGGCCCGCGCCCAAAAAGCTTGTGTACACAAAACACTGGGAAAAAAGCAAACATACAATCTACGTTTCCGAACCATTACTCCTACACAACCATTAACTAAACAATAACCGACTCAACCGATCGCCGGTTTACATATTTATGAGAAGAAAATGTACCCAATGCTGGTCAGCTCGGTCTAACCGAGTTTGATGCTTAAGACACAGCAATAAGATTTAATCGATCTCTGCAGTAAACAATGGTGATATTCTCGAGACTGATTTCTTTGTTTGGACGGTGACCGATTGTTTTCTATCATTTATACAATGCTGAGAACCTTCGGAGTATTCAAAAGCATTACAAATAAAAATGTATCAGCACGAGCCACGGTTGCACCGCTATTTCCTTAAAATATTTGTTTTTCTGGCTCTGCATTGTACAGTCCATTGGGACGATTCCGTGCTTTGCTATTGAAGAATATTTGCGTGGGTACAACTTTACATTCCAGAGCGATGCAGATTTTCATCTTGTATTTGTAAAAACCAGTTCGATAGAACTATGTTTCACGTAAACATAATTCTATCGAACCAAACACTTCACATTGAAATTGTTAAGGCGAAACTTTATGAGCGTGTGGACCGATTTTCATAGAATTTGGTATGCAAGAGATGAATTAACACATCAGCTATTTTTTACTCTGGGAATATTTAAAATACATGGGAAATCGATGTAAGCGAACCACTAGTTTGTTTTATAATAGCTGAGCCGACTTACTTTGCTGCTGAAGTCACAAAGTATGTAGCTATTACAAATAGTACCTTTAATTTTCTCTGACTCGCAACGGTTTTGCTTATCGTCCGTGTATTTATGGTCTTAGAATTAAATTAACTTAATAGAAGGAATTCGTCGCTTCGGCTACGTACAATAAGTCCACCAATACACCGGAGGGGATTCAATAAAATACTCCGGATGGTCAACGACGATTCGAGTTTGAACCGAAAGAGACAGAGAGTAAATAGAGATAAAAGATTTAAGTGAAATCCGCCCAATGCGCTGGGGCTCCATTGTTTGACGCAAGACGTAGTACGTTCTTTATTGTGTCCGTAATGAGACATTCTTTTCACATAACTATGAGGTATAAAGCGAAGATACCGAAAAATGTGAATGGATGTGGTGCTAGAAAAAATATTCTTGTTAAATGTTGCGACGTTACAGACGCTATTTAAGAGCAACACTTTGGCTCTACGTTTTTTTCTTCTGATAATAATGACAATTGAAACCAATTTAATGCTAGAAATAGTTAATTTGGAATTAAGCGCTTAAACAACTTAAATATAAGGTGCTGAGTGTGTACAACCTCATAAAAAAGCATGAAACCCACGTTCGAATGTATACCATTAGTTACTCGTACATTTAACATAATGAAGGCAATGTTACAACCTCAAATCTTTCCCAGAATCACGGTACATTTCCATGAAAGCCTCGAGACTGGAATGGAATCACTTTCAATGAAACCCATTACTACGCATGACCGTGCACGCAAATATAATAATACCCAGAATATCGATACGAAAGCCGTCGTGCGATAGGAATTTGACGAAACGCAATATTGTGCCCGATTAATGCAATATTGAAGAATTCCTTCATATTGACAAAGCTCAGAGGAAGGTTTGGCGTGCCTGCGTAATACAATCTGTTACGCGATGTGGCTCCATGTAAATTATTACGATGATTTGCGGTCTCGCAGTTTTAATACGTGTCAAACTGGAAAAGTACGCTGCGGGGTTCTTGTGACATACTCGTAACTACATACAGACGTTCATAAACGCCACGCCTGTGTTTCCGAATGCGGCAGAAGGAGCACACTATATAATTTTTATCTTGCTAACATCATGACTATTTCCTCGTTTCTTAGCCAGGATTAAATTATTCAACTCTGAACTAAGATATCACAAAAAAATTGTACTTAAGTTAGGTAATTGCAGCCATGTCTTGTGTAGCATGTTATCTTTGACACTATATAATTATAAAGTAATTTAATATCACAAATTAATTAGGATTACAGCAGACGTTTCGATTTACCAATCAACTTGAAGTAAACAAACAAAACTTCGTAAATAAGAGCGCCTGTCATCTGTTTAGTAGTTCCATGAATTGTTTTCATTAGAACAAATGCCAATTACGAAGTCGACACGCTTCGATTAATTCCTATTTTGTTTTGTACATCTTAGAAATATCAAAATTAGGTAAACTAAAGGTCGATCATGTGACTCAGCAGTCTACGAAAGTAGTATTGGCTAGACTAGATTCGTAATAAAATAGCGTTCAATTAGGTTTATTTATTCTATTCAGCTTCGATGACGTCATGGATTTAGATTCGTAACTTAGCTAAATTAGACTTTTATGAAACAATTTCTGACTGAGAATAAAATTATTTTCCAACGGTGCGTCATTCCGCCGTAAAAACTGACAATGTATATCTTTGGATCATATCTCATTCGAATTAATAATACTGGCATTTCTCCAGCAAAAGAGAAAAAAATGACGGGCGGGCCAGCTGCTTGAGTGAGGTATACGTACCTATATTATTTCCCCCTATTGTAACATTCGTATTGTACACGGCGGCCAGAGAAGAGAGGCCTTCCCCATGCCCTGTCAGATGTGAAGTTATAAATCACTTTGGACAGTTCCGCGGATCAACGTACGCTGGCTTGCGGGCCATCCCATCAGTTTCTTCATTACGGTACACGAAAGAAAAATGCTGTTTGTCACAAATACCGTAATTTTTTTGGCGTGTATTTGTCTCGGATGTGCGTAGCTCTTCAAGTTCAGAAAGGACTCGACGTCTCCCTTTGTACCGACATTATTTTACAATGTAGCTGGCTTTTGTTTTGGGCCATTGAAATCAGAAGCAGCCCTGTTCGTAATTAAGCTGTTTAATTTCGCGGGTCATATTCTGGGCGAAAATAGAGTTACAAATATCTCGGTGCTAAGCCATGCCAAGAAAACGCTCGCTAATTAGTTCGGTAACATCCAAAGGACCAAGAATGCGCTTGTTAAGAGAAAACTAATTTATCATACGACTTGCGGAAAATACAGCCTTAAATGCAGATCTGGAAGTGAGCCAGTTCGCGCGGGCGTACGTGATTCTGAGGGGGCAATCTTGAGGATTACCATGCGTTATTATCCCCGTCATGCAACTCAAGGAGAGTGGCAAAACAAACATAATATGACTTAGCAAGCGATGTAGTAGGTCGTATACCAACTGGCAGGATGCCCGGAAGTATTAAATTGATTTCAATGGCAAAGCAATTACATAAGCAACTTGAAGCAGTTTCCGAGCTATATTTCAAAATGAGATTAAGAGCTTACATTCGCGTTGGTCGCGAGTTGCTTAGTGGAGGAAAATACGGTGAAGAGACCCGAATATGACTGCGAAGCGATTTAGTAATTTAGTGGTGTGTGTGAAATTCGTCCACAGGAAGTTTGTGTGATATTGACAACTATTCTACCGTCTTAAAAGTAAAAGACGAGAGTTCAAAGACTCATTGAAGATACGTCCTTTTTTATTAGCCGCCTTGCTCTATTAAGTTAGAAAAAACTTATGCATGTCGTAAACGGATATCGCGTCTTAATTATGAAGATAAGCTCGTCTTGTTTCAAGACAATTTGTGAACAATCTTCAGGAGCAACGCACGTCACGCGACGGCACAGCTGTGGAGGACTTCTATCAGCTGATATAACTATGTCATCTAAAGGCTCCAAATCATACTTTAACCTATTTCCTTAGTCACCTCGTGACACCCACGGAACATGGCGGTTTACCTAGTTCACTCGAATTCACTCGTTCGAAATTCAAACAGCTGTCGCGAATGGAACCCTACAGGATAGTCCCCTAACATCCTAGGTATCCTAAATAAGTTGTGTAAACCGCCTACGTGACTTTACGAGTGTTGCCAGCGGAAAAATAAAATTTATCGCGTCCGCGTAAACAACTCCCGTGATTATGTCGCGACTAATAAAAAAACTCCTTTGATTTCTACATTGTCGTTAATCTTTTGATTTGACAAGTTAAATTGACGATTTTATCTGCATTCTGGTCGTAAAGGGCTTTATTTATGAGTTCGGCGACTTCTTTCTTCGTTTATAATGTGAAGTCACGAACCGGGATTGTTGAGCCACTTGCCACTGTTCGCAATTTAGACGTGTAATCTATGACCGATGTGACAGACTAGATGTTAGCTATTGGATTAGTATTACATGGCTAAGTTACAAACATAGGTAAGTGGCTCAACAATCCCTGTTCGCGATGGTACACAGTGTTAAGTATACATAGATACATCATGCATGTATCTCCAAATAGGTTAAAAGGCGGAGCATACAATGTCGTTACATAGTCAAAACCATGGCTATTTCACGCTCCGCAGTCACTTCTAGCATAATTTTAGGTTTTAAGTTACACACAATCACGCCTGTGTTCCCAAATGGGGTAGGCAGAGCACACAAAACATGACAGACAAATCCATGACCATTTCACGCCTAGCAGCCACTTCTAGCATAATTTTAGTTTTAAGAATACAATACATGGAAGAGTTACATTATTATTATAATAGTGGCAGGTTGCTAGCGTGTCGCCTAAAGCATACCTAAACCTATTTTCTAAGTCGCCTCTTACGACATCCACGGAATAAAATGGACAGACATGGACTATGGTTTTAAATTCAAATTTACGCACAGATTAGATTTCCTTTAACATTTTTACAGGAACAACATTTTATTTATCCCAAATACCTGGGACAACCTCGCAGCGCATCCTCATTAATCCAGCAAGGGGATTCTGCTCTAAAAAACAAACTCGAATTGACAGAAGCCTTGGCTCGCGGCCAGAGCTCTTAGAGTGCGCTTTTGTCGGCCTACCCGCAAAATGCTTAGCGCGCGGAACCTTGAGCGCCTGCGGCAATCTCTAGAGCTTTCTCGAATGTTCTAGAACAAAGATTACTTGTAACTAAGCCGTTATGCGAATGTGTGATATGACATACAAAGATGCGGTTTTTGGTGCTAAAATTGTGCTAAAGGTGCATTTATTGGTTTAGATATATTTAGAAGTCTGACCATTATCAAGCTAGGTACTTTTTAATTTTGTAATTAGTTAGTATTTATTCTTAAGTATTTAGGGTAGTCTTTTAAATGACAAAAAAATAGTGCGTTTAGATTCAAACGGTAGTTTCATGATGCCTCTTTCGCGTTTTTGACGCACAGAAATAGCAGAAATACAATGAAATGAAACGAAAACGAGATTAGATCTTTATTAATGAATGTGATGCCAAAATGTACTTGTGAGTAGGTATCAGTTGCGTCAAACAGTCGCGCAGAAAAGCTGAAGCGAATAGTGAACGTTTCACTGCTGCCGCCACAGGACGTTGCTCCTGATGATGGATCACAAAATAGCCCGAAACATCGAGCTATTCTCCGTTTTATAACACTATGAGTCTCATACGTACGTCTTCATACGTACCGAGTATGTAGAAGCCCAAGTCAGAACAGTGACTCGTAATACTAAATATTCAATCATCACCCTCCGTTCTTGCCATCATTGTCTCTTAACAAAAGCGGATGTTTTTCCCAAAACTTAATCCATCATCCATCCTATAGGACTGACAAACAAACGAGTCATCTACATAGCTGAATAATTTGGCTTTCTGTGCCGTTCAACTGTCTTCTGATATGACTCGACGGGTACAAGTAATAACCTAATAACGGTCGAAGGTCGACGGTGAGTGAATCAATTTCACATTACTCTCGCTCCATTGGTGTAGTCTAATGGATATTATATTTTGCAGAGTTCGTTTGACACACACGAGCAATGGGGCCAGGGAGGAGAGTGGGGATATTACGAATTTGCGAAGTAGCGGCTACAGTTTTGTACTAAAGAGGTCCTAGTGTGTTAAAAATGAAACGAAGAAAATAATTTACGGAAGTAACATTTTTTTGTAATTTTCACTCATCATCTAGGTATCTAAGTTTTATTGTTGTGGTCGGGAATAAACTAGGCCAGATTTTAAGTGGTAGTGGTAAGTTCACGTATCGCTTTTGTACAGGTAAAAGTTTGATGTCGAAAACTATACCTTTCGTAACTCCACAACGTATTTTTTACGTGGAATGTGATAGTTAATTTAGATTATCTGTGTAATTAATGTCATTGTCAAATCATAATTTTGAAGTGTATGCAAATTAAATTCTTACTTTCAAACATCCAACTCTGACAATCTTTAACAATTTTCCGCATAAATTTTACCTCGAATAGACAAAGCGGCTTGATTTTATGACGTCGACATTTATTTTCAGTCATAATCCCACCCCTGTCCTTATTACATCAGCTACCAACACCTCTATTTCCAAGCATCAAGGTCTATTCTCCGACACCAACAAACAACAATACACCATTCACTTTTTATGGATTCATTAGGGATATGTGACACGCTGGGCTCAAAATGAAACTCTTTTGACGTAAAGTGTCGATAATTTACGCATGATTTTACAACCCTATGTTTCCCTCCGGTAGGCAAAGGCACGCATCCACTACACCAAAGTTGTCTAATCATTATCGGAATAGAATCCAAGCTGCGATTGCTAGATTTTTATGAGGGAATAATTTTGGCACCACTACGGTACGTCAAAAGAAACAAGCAGTCTGTCAAACACAGTAAAAAATAAAAAGTATTTTTATCGTATACTAGCTTTTTCCTGCGGCTCGCGCGTTAAAAAAAACAGAAGAGATAGCAGATAGCACACATGCCAATTTTATAGCTTTCTACATTAAAAACTTCCACTCCTCACTTTAGGGAAATGGGGGGGTTTTGAAGAGACAAAATGTAGCCTATGTCACTCTCCATGCCCTAAACTATCTCTACCTAAAAAATCATGTCAATCCATCGCTCCGTTTAGCCGTAAAAGACAGACAAACAAACAAACACACTTTCACATTTATATATTGGTACGGATTATAGCGGTCTACGGTTCAAAAAGTAAAGGTGTGAACGTTGCACGCAATGCAAGGCATTTTGTTCATCATCGTATTAAAATAAGCTACTAATGTTGACGTAAAAGCCGATTGATAAATATATTGCTATTACGTATGGCGTTATTTTAATTTTGTTCATAACGCCCTAAAAGTACACCAATTAAATCATTAATTAACACGCAGAGCACAGTTATATTTTTAGTGTATTTTACCGCTCACATCGCTTAGCTTCCTCATACATCTCCGATGGTTGCTGCGCCTATTGTGAGTTGTTGTACACCCGAGACTTCTCACAATTTTACGGCCGTTATCTAAAAGATAACAAAACATCTTGTAAAAACAAGCTGTTTTTATGTCGTCGATCGCTTGATAAAGATTTTGCCTCTTGTTCTCTGTCTATAACAGCACCCAATTTATTTAACTCATGTTTCAGGCCAGTTTCGATAAAATTGTTTTTTTTTATGAGCAGCCTGTTGGTCAATTTTTTTACTTTATTTTCGATTGTCATTTGTTTTACTACCTACTCTTCAAAGAAACGTAAGGCAAAGACATTAACTTGCAACTATAGTTCATGATATTTTAAAATAACATACCAAGTTTGATAAAATAAACCTAAGAGTATCTTCATATTTTATCTTGAGTTGAACCAGACCATACATCTTCGTATTTTAGGTACGTGAGCTCAAGATTTTCCATTTAACTTGTATTAGAAAATGGTTGCATAGCTCTTATAAATTTACTGAGATAGCAAACCTCATAAATCGTCGAGAAAATATTGTAAAGCTCGTAATCATAGCATACGAGAGTTTTGAGTATCCCCCGAATATAGCCTTTCGCATAACGCTTAACTTAATAATATTTTTGAGCGTTACATACTTTCTAAGCAAGTTTTCGGTATTGAATTTTAAAGTTATGGCGCTTTAACCATTTTTACGTTCGAGGAAAACCTCAAGCAGGCTATAAACGGTTATATTACAAAAATAAAATATGTGCATAAAAAAAAGCAAATACATGAACACGCGTGCCGACTTTAGTCAATTTATAAATTCAACAGTATATTCATGTTCATTTAGATTTTTTGTAATTTTTGACAAATTGTCTTCGACAGTACTATTCCACCAATGGAATCCCGACCCACCGTAAAACCTCACAGTAAACATCATAGTGACATGACATTGCATTGCTCGACTTGAAATCTGACAACGTTGTTTGATGGCACACAAATCAATTCGTTCGACTCCTAAAGAGATAATTCACACACACTGGACCATGATAGCCTCAAAAACCAGCATCAAACCAGCATTTCAATAACGTCAGCATTACGTGGTGCTGGAAAATTTCAATCTGCGTTGACAGAAGTGGAAGTTGGATGCGAGCCAGGGTCTGAGAGAGCCTTTTGTGCCGCGGCAATCTGAGACCGAGTTAAAATGTAGGTTGTGCTTTGATGGCAAACGTGATTGAGCAGGTGACAGCGTTTTTGGGACGAACCGGTTGGTTAGTAGCACTCTAATTTTGCGGATATGCGGAATTAGTGGTGGTTTGCTTCAGAGTGTGTGGGAGACAAAGGGCAAAAAAAAAGATTTTTATATTCTGTGGGCGCTTGGGTTTAAGTTCCCACGTTGACAGAGTATGGACTGAGAGATTGATACACAATATTACATTGTATCTTTGAGTGTAAAGTTTTTTCACGACTTTGACTTTTGCGAAAAGGCAGTGGTTTGTTTTATTTTATTTCCTATCATAATTTTAAAGGCTGATATACAATTTCATCAATTCGTTATTCAAAACGAAATTCAACATAATGTAATAAATAGTGCATAAAAAATGTTACTACAAGTCAGTTTACTTAAATAGTTATTTTTCTTGGTGATATTATTATAAATCTTCTTCATCTTGGATGTATTATTTCTGTTTGGATATTTATATAATTATCATAATTTTCAGTTTAAATATAGATAAGAAGTATATTTATTGGTTGCTAGCCTGTCACCTAAAGCATACCTAAACCAATTTTAATAATCGCCTCAACGTCAACGTAAGAAATACAGTGTTATAACCAAACATCACACGATTAAATCCGTGACGATTGTAATCTAACAATTAAAAACGTCGTAAATATACACAAACAAGCTAACCTCATTCCGTCTTCACAAATCACCAAGACAATCATTGCCATGACAGTCTTCACCCAACTTTCTACGATGCCACTAAAACGAGGCGTCTCACGCCGCTTTAAAACGGAGCCTGCCCTAACAAGCCTAGGGGTAATCCTAGGGGACAGTCCTTTGGCTAGCGGTCAGTGTAGTGTGACGGTTGGACACGACCGCTGTAGGTTGGGCGATTAGGTTTCTATGGCAAATTATTTGAATAATTTATCGGGTAATCATGGGACTGAAAGAGGAACTGATGTTGGTCCTCAGTAAGCCTGTTAGGCTTGGAATGGAGTTCAATGGGGTCCAGCGTGGATTGAGAACTTCATGCACGACATTGAATGATTTGGTAGTTTTGTGGAGATTCCCTTATGATGCTTTACTTTAAAAAATAGGACGTCGTTAATTTTTTTTTTCAACATTGTAGACCCAAGGGTGCTTAGTCGCTTAGCATGTGGCTACGTAAAGATGTTTTAGTTTCCATACAAACCTCGAGGTATAAGCCACTAGGCTCTAGATGCTAAGCAAGCCACCTATTGATATATGGGGATGTACTCGTAGTAAAATAAGAAGAATCATGGAACTCTTTGCACCCGAGTTATCAAAGTCCATTGGATCAAGCATTAAATTGAACCCACTTGGAAAATGTGAACATTTTATACTTCCAAACTTCCTGCAAACTAGAAAATTGGTATAGTGGGTGTTCCGGTTTTAGTACCTTGTCTATTCTATAGATTGATGGATCGTTAGGATCATTATCATATATGAACGAATGACTGAAAGACGTTTGGCGTTCGGCCAAAGTCTGTGTATGGACGAGTTTTAAAGGAAGTATTTGGTGCAGTTATATACAAAATAGCTATAGGTCAGTTTTATATCTGAAAAATGACACCAGTGGTGAAAGTTTGGAGATTTAGTCGAATTGATCAAATCCATAAAAATAAAAGTCACAAACAAAGAGTGTCATAATTTCAAATTTACGATTGGCATAAGTTTGTTAAATCAAAATCTGGTAACAATAACCTTAACCAAGCTAATTAGATACGTGCTAAACTTGTCCAACCACCATACCGAAAAAAAATTACCGGATATTCTTAAAGTGCAAGAGAAGCCAAACGTCGCTTTTCATCCATAAAGGTGAACATTCTATAGCTCGGTTATTAAGACTTTTCACACGAGCGCACCGCAGCATTAAAACAGAATAACACACTCGTAAACAGGGGCTTAACGCGTTCAACGAGTGGCGGTGAAGTTAGTAGTTGCGTTAGCAATCTCGGCCCGGAAAATGTGGCCTACGAACCTACACATAGAGTTATTGTCAGCAAAAAAAAACGCTACAATATTGGGATGGAAAGCAATTGACATAAACCGTCGAGATATCACATGACCACGCGGAACAAATTTTACTGCTAGGTTGGCAATTGTAGAAATTGAAACAGATAGGAGTATATCTGTGCCGAGCTAGGGGTTCCACAAAAGTGGTGTATATCCACAATATCCCGAAGTAACTGTCAAAGTTTAGGTATTAATTGTTCTACGTAAGCAACGTTCAGTAATTTAAGTAGATTATACGGCGGCAAGCTGTAATACTGACAAAGAAATAAACACACTTTTACACGTTCAGTACATTGATGCAGTTTTCATCAGCATAATATTTTTCTTTGACACTTTGTATCCATGTGCCGAGTAAGCGATGAATAGCGTTTGAAAATTAGTTAGGCCCAAATTCTAAACTTCTAGTGAAAAGTTCCATAAATGAGAGTGATTCTTTACAACACAAGTTCATAAATAATGAAACATTCCACGTAGCAGAAAATATGTGATCTAAAAAGTGAACAACGCTTAAAGCATCAGCCTAAAAAACTCAAGTTGATTATTTCCACGGCTGTCGCCTTCACGGAAACCGTCACCTGTACCCAATTCACACATCGGAAAAAGCCGAACCAACCATAAATAATACTGCAGATCAAAACAAGGCTGTATATCAGTCACGTAACGCAAAGGATCCCGTTTCAGGGATACGATTTTTTTATTTATCTCGCCCGCCTCGTAATTTATTTTGCGAATTGTAATAAACTGACACATGTTGGGTGAGGTACAAAAATTATATTATCCGCTTTGTTCCAAGGGCCCGCGTCAGGGGCGGGCAGGGCTCACTCAATCAAATATAGACTCAGTTGATTAGCGTACTGGCAGGTTGCTCTTTTGTTTACTTTTTAGAGCGGATGCTTTTTTAATTGCGAATGTGGCAAAGGTAAAACGTACCATACAACCTAAACGTGAGTCGAAAGAAAAACTTGTTACGTCATTAGATGTGGATGGTAACTTAAATAGAAATGCTATTATAGAAGTTCTTGATGAAATTGGTCTGGCTAAGTAAAATTGACATGATTGTATAAGATAGAATTAGCCTCCAATTACATTAACTATAAATAACTAATAATATTATTAAGGTTAGAAAGGACACGCAGCTTTAAGACGATATATTTGGCTGTAATAGTCACAATTACGGAATAAAATATTATTATGATAGACTTCAGATATTTTCTTTGTACAAAAAACTCTATGAGTAAATCAAAAACAAGTAGGTAGATATCAAATTTACTTTACGAAAAACAAACGTTCGACAGACAGTGAAAATCAAGGGGCTGATTTCTACTTCAAACAAATTAAAAAGAAAATGTGTCCATAAATAAACAAAACAGTAAACGCTAATAAACCTTCAAAGACACAGTACGAGACACAAAGTCGTAAAAAGACAAAAAAACCACTCATTCCCAGTATTTTGTGTCCATCGAGAAAAACATTCCTTCACAAAGTAAACGCCAATAAACTTTACTGTCCTAGCTTTAATGTCTCTTTCAGACTTTATGGGGACAGACAGAGAGAGGTGATAATGTCGGATTATGAGTTCCATTCGTTTTATACGTAATTAATACTTTTAATAGCCATTGGTTTGCCTTTGTATCTTTTAATCCTGGAATTATGTCGATTAATTGTTCGTACGGGAGCCGTTTGATGTCTGACTTGATGCAGAACAATTAAATTGTTATTAAAAATTGTTTCGCGATGCATGTTATTAATTTGACGTCACGACGATACGTATAATAAAATTATAATCGTATAATTCGTCGTAATTGATAATTTGTCAATCAGTAAAAAGTAGGCATACAATCACTTTTTTTACCAATAAAGGAAAATAATCCAAATTACACTTAGAATGTCCAAAATGATTTAATTTTGTACATCTGTACTCAAGGCTAAAATAACTTACGTATACAATCCCACCTGTACTCCCTAATGGTAGGCAGGGCATACGAACCGTTGCATAGTCTAAACCGTGACTACTTTAAGTTAGGTAGCCACATAAATGAAAGAAGTACACTATCACTAGTAGGCTCATAGCACACGGCGTATTTTATAGAACGCGCGTCTTCGGCGCCGTAGACGCTGATGGTTGCGTTTGCATTGATGATACAAGCGCGCGCATGAAGCGCGTATACGCGCGTTTAATGCGATGCAAACGCGCGTACAAAGGAGCGAATCTCTGGTCAAAACGCAAATACATACAGCGCGTATACGCGCAGTATAGGCGCGTTTCACGACCACCCCGTGTGCTTAGGTTAGAAGGTTGCGTTCAAATCTCGTTTGAAGCGCGTATACGCGCGTCATCTGCGCGTCGACTGCGTGTTTTAAATACGCCGTGTGCTATGGGCCGTACTTTTTTCATTTTCAAGTTGCTCGCCAGTCGCCTAAAACATTCCTGAACTGTTACTTGAGTCGCTTCTTACGACATCCATGGAAGAAATGGAGAGGTGTAATTCTAAATCTGACGCTACACAGGTAAAACGATTCCCTTTACGTCTACGCCAGTGCAAATGCAAACAAAATTCATTACACGAACCAGATATTTATAACTCTCGTGCAGTATATTTCACAAAACAAGCAAAGCCCGAAACAAAATGTAAATACCTGTATTCCGCTCAGCTTTAACGGAATAAAATAAAACGACAAAATAAATCACTACAAATCTTTGCCTGGAAAATATTGCGATTGCTAGTTGTCCGCGCTGTTCCGGGGATCCTCCAATCAGGTGGGATTATGTCCCGGGCAGGACAACAATACGAGACAAAAATATAATGATCGCTCGAAATGATACGCTGCAGAATGGTATCATTTCAATATCGGTTTTCGTGAATTGGGCGTTAGTACCAATTTTTATGCACTTGTTACTTTCTGGTTTTTTGTAACGAGTTTGTGTCTAACTTTATTGTTAATGTATTTTACTTCCATTGCTGGAATATAATTATCAATTATCAAGAATTGGATCAGAGACTGTTAAAGAACATCTATTAAAAAACACTAGATGGCGTTTGTAATTTTCATAGAAAATGTATGTAGCTGTTATTTCATAGAGACAAAGACGTTTATTAACACAATTTGATACAGATTAAATGGTTAAGGTTGATTTTATCTAAAATATGCTATAGATGCAAAAAAAAGTGTAATAATCTGTGACAAGCGCCAAAAGGATCGCACTCGGTATGATGTTGCGGTAAGCCGCAAAGCTGATTTTCAGTGGAACCATGAAAACTTAATAAATACCTACTAAAAGAAAAAAAAATGCACATTCCAAACAGTTGCCAAACCTCATGGACGAATAATAAGAAATAAATAACAGTAAAGAAGAACCCACGTTAATACATAGATCATATCCTTGTTTACAAATATTTTATCTATCATAGAACATAAAGTACTTATCGCCAACGATTTATCCTACTTTATTTAAACCTTTTTTTAAAACAACTACATTTTTCAGAATCATAGCGTTTGATATCGCTTAAGAGTCAAAAAATACACACACATAAATATCGTGTCTACTCTCCCTAAGGTCTCCCAGGGTTAGGCAAAGCATTTAAATATTTTAAAGAATAATTTTAAACAAAAAAAAACCGACTTCAAATTAGCTTTATCCCGAAAGGAAACTTCTGTTTATGTAGAAA
>BHDV01008945.1:201236-239645 GCA_005406045.1 Adoxophyes honmai | reverse complement strand
CGTGACCACGGTCGCTGTAACGCGGCCGAAACGTCGAGAAGGTAAATAAAATTCGCGATTAAGTCCCGCGTTCATACATATAAATTAATTTGTGCATAGCAAAATATGACATTTACATTTCTTGTTAATTGAAAGAAAGGAAAGAGATATTAATTGTTATCGCAATTTTATTGTTGACAAAATGGCACATTTAATGAATTCCAGTAAATTTAATATCTCGTCAATAATCATGTTTTAATATGGCAAAACATACCTTTACTGTTGTTATTTGTAGTCGTAACCCAATAATACATTTGCTTACCTGTAAAAAAATATTAAATGTTAATTTTATGTCCATTCAGCATTTAAGATTAAAAAAATGTAAATTAAGTAGTTAAAGATCATAATATTATATTTAATTCTCCATTTAAAGGCTACAAACATAGACTCACAAATTAAAGCGATCAACCACCAGGTTATTAAGCTCTTAAAGAAAAAAGTTTTTAATCTCACAATAGATAAAGTAAATGCTTTTTGAATTTTTTGGCAATTAGCCATGCGAATATTTGGCATAGAATAGTGTTTACGTAGGAGGCTATTGCTCTCAAAATGTTTTCATATTGCTAATTCCTATTATCCGTTACTTAATTGAAATTGAAATTTGTGTTGAAATAATGTTTGAAGATCATTGAAACCAATAAAATACGGTCAACGGGATCATTCCAAACCGTCGCTTAAAATGGTTCTAAAGTTTTTATGTAATTGGTTTCTTTTACTCGATTAATAAAAAGAAAAATTGTTACAACAAAAATCAATCAAAAACGTGAAATGCCCTAAAAATGCCGCGAGTCACCGTTGTATGAATATCTTGACTTAGTTTTTCCTCTAGTCGAAAGCCACTTGTCTCAGCAGGCAGGTAAAACAACAGACAAGCTTTAACAACCGCGTTCTCTTCATAACCCACACACAACCACAGTAAATTGCCTCAAAAACAGAGCTCAAAATTTTGCATTTTCATGCAAAGATTTCCCCGACATTTTGAAGGAAGACTCAACTCGCTGAATTACGTTTACTCAAAAACTTTGCATATTTTTCGCATTGCACGAGATTTAGCCGCGCCGCGTAAGGCCCAGCCGCGGTAATAAGGCCAGCTTGCCAATAAAATGTTGCTGTCATGGTGAATGGCGCAGCTCGAGTGCTTTGCGTATCACGCTAATATTAAATGCGAGCTATCCGTTAGTTTAATGCGGGTAGAAATTCGTATACTTTTTTTGTACCGTATTAGAAAATTGTATTTATCCGGAACATTAACCAAGAGTCTTAACAGTGAGCCGATAGTTCATTCTATCTCTTTTATTTCGGTGTCTATTATTTGGAACAGAAACAGATTGACTTAACTATAGCCGACTTAAAGTTTGCAGATTGTGTGGAGTCAGACATCAAAATACTTTATCAACTATTGAGATTAATTTCACTTACCAACTTAATTGTATTATCGGGTTTAGAATTGGACCTCTGTTTGTTAAACATTTTTTAGGCGACAGGGTAGGAACGAGTCACCATCATACCTCCTTCGTCTACATTAAACTAAAAAAAAATGCTTGAAGTGCCTGTGTCTGATATCTTACGTTCTGTGTTCTCTGCCTGCCCCAAATTTATATTTTAGGCGTGATGTTAATGTATGTACATACTTGCAAGTTTACATATCACATAGCAACGTGTAAACCTCTTAAAAGAAATCCTCTCCTAATTAAAAACAAATCTGAAACACGCCGTTTCTTCTCATTGCTCGTTCTTGCAAAGACCTCCGAAACATTTACCGCGACAAAGTCATACAAAGGCCAGAAGTAAAAACACTCCGTATTAATAAGGCCGCAACACATTTTGTACAATAAGGCCATTATTTCAGAATCAGATAAAAAGGCCCGGGTCCCAGCCAATTACGGCCAGCATTTGAATAAAATTATAATGTTCATACCGACTTTATTTATTTCAGACAGAGATAGCATCGCGACGTTTTGCTACGTAAACGCTGTATTTTACGTACTTTTATATGGAGGTGGGAATAATTACGTAATTATACGCCCTTTATTGTTCTGTAAAATGAGGCGGAATGAAGTTGTTCTGAAGTTATGGTTGAGAGGAAATTAACGGAAAACGGTTCTGTTCTCAAAATACCAGAAATCAAAGACTAAAATAAGTTTACATTGACAATGTCTAAACAAAATGTGCGTTCATCCAAAAATTAAGCATGACTAGACGGCACTCTACAGTATATCATAAAAGCTCTGTACTGTATGGAATACATTTTTTTTTGATTTTTTTCTACGCACCAACTTCAAGAAAATAAACATTGTGTTAATACTTAATCTTCGACATCAAATCTTTATTATTATAATCGTAACAGCGCTCTATCGTGGGTCGATAATCAATTGGTTCCACTCCATTTACATTGCTATCAAATCAGACGACAATCAAAATAAATCCCCAACTAAATTCCATCTGACGATTACAAACAATGCACCTAATAAATCCCGCACGCCGTCACTAGTAAACAAACTTCTCGATGTGCCCAGTGTCCCCATTGCCCCAAGTCCCGGCTACCCCATTGTCCCCACTACCCCAGTCCCGTGTCCCGAGTCCCGGACCCCAGCCCTTTGTAAGGCATTCCCCGGAGTCCGGGATAATGCTGGCTCTCTCAAGATATTACAATTATGCAGAGAACAATTCCTTGGATATCACGAGTATTATGACTAAATTAATTGTTAATAAGTTATTTATTTAATTCAGCGTGTTTATTAAAGCAAAGTGTATTTAGTAAGGTCATATCGTCTGCTTTACAGTAAGTATCTATTCAACTAAAATAAACAACAACAGTTGTTTCGTTACGATATTTTTTACAGTTAAAGATAATTGTTTATTGTTTTAGAAATAAAAAAACGTTGACTTTGTTTTTAATGTTATTTTATAAAAGACTAGTTTTAATAAGCAACAGATTATGACAACCGAGAATACTGTCAAACAAACATTAGTGTGACGAAGTGTCTTACAAAAGCTTGCAGCTAGTCCTCAATAAAACCGATTTCATTCCAACCAATCCAATCAGTTTGGTTTGGAATCCTTGTTCTACAAGCTAGATGTTCCTAAATTGGTCCAATCAGAATGCAATGCAGACACTTGCATAATACGGATATCTTATTAAATAATTCGATAGACTCTTCAAATCAAATGTCGTCTCTTTAGCATGGCAGTGACTGTAGATAATCGGATATTTGGTAGTCACTCGGGTTGAATGACCTGGATGTTTATGCTAGTATGGATATGCTGGGATATTACGGGATTTATGTAGGTAAACAATACGTTTCACATTTTGGATTACAATTAAACAATTTAATTCAGAAAGTAGCTCATCCCAGTTGGCTTCGGCAAAGTCAGGCTATCTATATAGACATCAATAATTACAGGTAGCCTATAAAACCCATGGCACAACAGTCCTGCATTCTATTGCAGTGTTCCAAGTCGCCTAATCACTACGTGGCCAATCACCAATCACCATGCATGTACGCAACGGCATGCGGTTCCATTGTTCCTAAATATAACTAAATCAAGTATATGACTTAACAGAATCCTTACTTCGCTCTTTTCTTAGCCGCATTTCCTCGTTTATATTTGTTACTCAGATGATTGATCATACAAATGCCAGATAGACGCGTCATAAAACAAATATATTACTATGTCCTAGGATTCGCTGCGACAAGTAATATTGCCTTTGAGATACTGCTTCTTTTACGATAGCACTAAAACATGCCTACTTGTCTACTCAAGTCGTGATATGCTTATTACTGAGATAAAAAAAATGTGTATTATTTTTCTTCCTCTCAAGGCCAAGATCATGTAAATCTGGCTGGCTGAGTTCGTTTGTCACTTGTTAGAACCAACCTTTTTCGCAGTTTTGACCTGTATGTATCTGGCTGTATGTTTGAATTGTTTTACGGCATTTCAAATATTTTCAAACATGGAAGTTGTTTTGAAATTAAATTAATTAAACAAATTTAATTAATGAAGTGGTCAGTGGTGGTAACACCACATAATAGGTAACATAATTACTTTCAGAAAGTCTACACCCGAACATGTTTATGCTTAAAAATGTTGCTGTCCCTTTTTACCGTGACCTGCTTGCAGTAGAGCTTTTACGAGGGGCTCTTTAAAATCAGAGTGAATAGTCTATTACTCTAAACCAGTAAGAAACACCCGTGGCCTCAGACATCTGCACTTTTCATCAAGTAGAATATTAGTTCATCACAAGTCAATTAAAAATAAAAAACAAAACAAAATATAGGTTAGGATTGTAGGTTTGCATTCAGCAAATTACGCTCGTGTGCGCTCGGGTGGATTCGGCTGCGATCGGGCGCCTTCGGGTTTTAATCTCGGCCAAATTGCTTCGATTCGACGGAACGTTTAATACAATACAAGATAGGGCTTGAGCTGAGAGGGCCTTAGTCCATATTGTAAGATTTAAATGTACCCAAACTTCAAGTATAATATTCATTTTCGAGTTTGGAATTTACAAATGTTAGGATTTGCTATAAGTCGAACGATAAATATCAATCGAACGAAAAAAAAAAGAAATCTTATTTACATACATACCATATTCTCACGCCTGTAGTCCCATAAGGGGTAGGCAGAGCACATGAATTCAAAAATCCAGTGCCACGTTTAGCAATTTCAGGGTAACCAGATGGTTAAAGATGATATTGCAGTGACAGGTTGCTAGCCCATCGCCTACAATAGGTACACTAACCCTTTCCCATAGTCGACTCTTACGACACCCACGGGAAGAAAGGGGGAGGTGCTACTCTTACTTACATACATACATACATACATATTCTCACGCCTGTATTCCCAAGAGGGGTAGGCAGAGCACATGAATTAAAAATCCAGTGCCACGTTTAGCATTTTCAGGGTAATCAGATGGTTAATCGTGATATTGCAGTGACTCTTACTTACTAGCGAGTAAATGTTTTTTTGCATGATAAAAGGGGTAAGAATGACTTGGGTATTGAAATAGCAAAATAAATTATATTCTTATTTGGTTAAATTGACCCTTGAAGTCTATTTAACCAAGGAAAATGTAATTTAGTCCCGAAGTAAGGTCACGTTTACCCGCTTTTTTCACGTGAATAAATAATTTTACTCGCATGTGATGAGTTATTCTCAAACCCAATATTATTTTCTTTTGGTCGGTTTGACCTAAATCGAACAAAAGCAACGTTTATTTTTTTTTAATCTTAAATCTATTTAGTTCCACAAAATAAAATTTCAAACTCTTTAGCATAACTATTAAGTGTAACAAAATGATTTCTAAATCACTTTTCCAAACCCCGGGAAATCACAAGCCTATCTTTACCCGGAAAATACAAAAGTTGCTTGCGTATCACTACCTCTAAAACAATAGACTGTCATAAACCTGTCAAATTAGACCCGGTTACAGTATGAACAAACAAGCACGTCCCAAATACCTAAAGCATTATGAACTGATACAATACGGAACTCGGCCCTATAATGCGGATAAATAGAAAAGACCCGCGATTAATGAGTGAACACGTGCTTCCCTCATCGCTCCTCTTTTGGCAAGTTTATACGTAGAGGGTCCGAATCGGACGTGATCGCAATGGATAAAGGTGGCATATGAAGTGACAATGGAGCCTATTACTGCAGCCGTGGAGTAACTATCCCGTTTGTAGTATAGCCATATTACATCTCTCACAATGAGAGCTGATTCTCGGGCTTGGTTTCTAAAAGTCTGACGTTTAACGTCAAATTTCTAAAAGTGCGTGCATGAGGAGTTTAAAAGTAGTGTTTAACAATTTACGATACAAGCGCAGAAAACAGTCTTTTGACAACGAGTGATAAAGTCTTTAGAATACAAGCGATAGCGAAAATTTGTAAATTCGTAAACGTACTCATATTGGAACGTAATTATAAATATACATACATACATACAATCACGCCTATGTTCTCAAATGATGTAGGCAGAACACACGAAACGTGACATAGACAAAACCATGATTATGACTTTTTCACGCTCCGGAGAAAATTCTAGGTTTTGTCGTCTAAAGCATACCTAAACCAATTTCCCTAGTCGCCTCTTACGACATCCATGCAAGAAATGGAAAAGTGTTATTATTTCCCGACACCACACAGAATTATAAAAAAAAATACTCTTATTCGTAATAAACATAAACAGTTGCAAATAAAATTTCTTACAAGTACTACTTAATTAAACATGAAAGCGCTAGTGTCTCTTAGAGACCTTTCTAGGATTCTGTCGTTTGTATATTATATTTTATCTTACGAGTAATTTTAAATGTATTGTTCTGAAACAACGCTTCTGTTTTGTTTTAGTGAGTAGGTAGTTATTTGAAAGGAAGAATGAATAAATATTGCAAATAGATGTAATGTACCCCGCATAATATTGAGTACAATTCTAGCTATCAAAATATATGCATACTTACATAATACATATTATATATATTAGGTACGCCTGTATTCCCAACATTCCCGGTCGCCACCATACAGACAAACCCTAAATATTTCACAACTCATAGCCACTTCTATTTTTTTTGTTTTCAGTTAAGAGTTATAATAGGCTCTGCCTACCCCTCTTGGGAATACAGGCGTGAGAATATGTATGTATATGTATGTATTATAATAGTGACAAACGACATCGGAACGATGAGGAGGACTATATAGTGACAAACTGCTAACCTGTCATCCAAAATATACCCTAACCTGTTGCCTTAGTCGCCTCTTCAAACTTCCACAAAAGAAAAAGAAGAAACTAACACTTCATTTATAACTTTTTTTTTCATTCTAACTTCATTCATATTCGTACACATATTTACTTATAATTACAACAGAGACTATAAACACATGTAGAATAATACCACAAATGCAAAAGACACCCGAGTCCATAACGCCGTCTCCCCATGTTTTTAACAGTGATTTGAAAGCATTATTCGCAGGCATATTTCTCGTCAACTGCCATTACTTGTGTAAATATTTGGGGACCCGAATCTCGAATTGACAAAGGTTTATTTGTGAGACTGTTATTGCTATGGCTTGGTTAATATAGTATGGGAACTTGTTGAACATCGGCGCATTGGCGTGTTTGAACTTTGTCTTCCATTTGCTTTTAGTCACATTCCCACTGGTTTGTAAGCTTTTAAAATTTTAAGCTACGTACATGTTATGCTTAGGTACTAGTAGTGTCTGTCAGTGTTTTAAGACAATTGTATTTTATCATAACAATTTCGAGTAATCGTTGACTCTATCCCGCGTTTAGTTATACAAATATGTTTAAAATACATAAAAAAGTACATTGTACATACATACATACATACATATTCTCACGCCTGTATTCCCAAAAGGGGTAGGCAGAGCACATGAATTCAAAAATCCAGTGCCACGTTTACCATTTTCAGGGTAATCAGATGGTTAAACGTGATATTGCAGTGACAGGTTGCTAGCCCATCGCCCACAATACACTAACCCTTTCCCAGAGTCGACTCTTACGACACCCACGGGAAGAAAGGGGGAGGTGCTATTCTAACCCGGCACCACACGGGAAGTACATTGTAAACTATAAAAAATATCAGTTTGTTACTGTATAACGTAATTTTTTATTGTTTATAATTATGTAAAACCTAACAAACTTAAATTTCCATATGGTGTCTGGTTTGGAATACCACGTCTTTATTTTTGTAGATGTCGTAAGAGGTGAGTAAAGAAATACAATAAGCCCCTGTCACTATTATACCTCTTTAGTTTAACTGAAAATCTTAAAAATATGCTAAAAGTCACTATAAAAAACGAAATAGTAATGGTTTTGCCTGCCCCACTTTGGATATACAATTCCAAACGGAAATGACGATGAATAGATGAGAAAATGATCAAGCTACCTGAATCACTTAGAGCAACTAGGTGACTATTCTCTCAGCCGGCACACAGGTAATTACAAATATATCATCCAAGCCATGACCCCCTTTAACGCGCTCCCAAACTTGAGGTTTTCTAAATTCCCGCCCCTCAAATTGTCATAAATTACGACTCCCCATTTGACTATTTCCGCCACACACTCTAAACTGACAATGTTCGAGACTCTAACCTGAAATTGCCCAGAAAGTTGGCAGCCCGGGCCTTAAAAAAACTTTCTTGCCACGCCAGGACGGCTCAACTCCAAATTAGAGCTAAATGAAAACGGACTCTGCGGGCGGGTAATAAAGTGCGATTTGCGTTGTTAGTTTGATGTGGCAAAGGTGCATTATCTGAGTAGCAGGGGTCTTTGGAGTCGCCTCACGTCCACGGGTGGATCACGTCCTCCGTTGCCCTAGCGTTTATTATGCAATAGCTAAATGTAATAGACATGTTCGGCTCCGAATAGAGGCCTAAAATGGACAAAGTGTGGTATTTTTTAGGTTCAACCGCTGCAAAGTTGAGGGGTAAAACTTTTATTTGATTGACCGCATTCTTGAGTTAGTTTATGGGTCAGCGAACGCGCATCGGATATCTCCCGATTGCCGACAATAAGAACCGCGCGACAGACAGATAGATTAAGAGCAGGAAGCAATCCACGCAAGTGACAACTTGATCAGATGAAGACTCGTTAGTACTTAATCGCTATTTCTCCATCAATATTAAGGGATCCGAAGATCCGGCATAATCACAGGGGGGGTGGAGATTCCTCATTTTACCCACTCATCCCTTGAGGCACGAAATAATCTAAGAAAATTGGGTAACACTTTTTCGTGATAAATATTGCAGGGAAAATGGGTATTTTGACGGGTACGAGAGCGGGCTTAGGCCAGGTTTCGTGGGATTACCGCTAGTATTTTATACTCTTTTGAAGCGGAATAATAGAATAGGAATAAAGGATGCTAAGGACTCGGAAACGTCGTCGAATTAGGGTATTATAATTTCAGTCAGGTCTTGAAATAAATTAGTCTGTTGATTTTTGTTACTTTTAATATACTTTGCTATTCTTTGAAGAAGAATTCGCTTGAGTATCTGTATAATTATAATTACATATTTCACGACTAGATAGCCACTGGGTTAGAGGCCCTGACTGCGATGGTTGATTCGATTCCTAGCGGGGGCAGATAAGTGATGAACACGAATATTTGATCTGGTTTGCCTTCGGCGTTTGGGAACATTGATGATGAACATGATGTTATCTAAGTATAATGTATTGATTTAATACACGCGAATAAAATCCCTTTAAAGTTGTCTCAGTCAGATTTTAAACCTCAAGTCACTTCCAAAATTTCTTCCTCATCTAGCATATTACATCAAATAACTATCATACTACAGAAAACCTGTGTCAAAAAACCCCTCGTAACTTAACAAGCAATCAACAACCATTTCTGTAACCCAGTGCGTAACCGGACATTGAACGTTGTAACAGTGTAACGGACAACCGTTAAGGTTAAAAGGTTACGAATTAACTGGCCAATCCAGCCGCCGATGGCTGTTATAGCGAAGGGTCTCTTCAGGCTCGGACAGCGGGAAATAAAAACGATGTTTTACAAAGCCTCTGCCTATAAAATTCGAGTTTCTGTTCCAATATTTGTTCTGCCAGTGTTAAACGTCCTATTTTTCGATTCGACATTTTGATTACGATTTATTCGACACCTATGTCTTTTTTTCCTTATTTGTAATTCTGCGCTGTATTCTAAATACGCAGCTGTTTTTGGAAAATTGTGCGGAATCGCAAATAGGAAGGAACTATAATTAATTGCTTAAGTGACAAATAATCCATTGAACCTTAGAAGAAACTAAATAATGCCCCGTTTAATATTTAACCGTAGAAAAAACTGGGGAGATGTATTGGTTGTGATTGAGCATAGAAGTATTAATCTTGAACAATTGGAATGATAAACAGGTTAAAACACACACATGCACATACGTCGCGCTTGTTTTCCAAAATGGGATAGACAAAGCATACAAAACGCTACATAGACAAATCCATGACTATTTCACGTTTTGTAGCCACTTGTAACATATTTTTTAAATTTTAAGCTAAGAGGTACAATGATGAAGTATGTAATGAGACAGGTTGCTAGCCTGTCGCCTAAAATAAACCAAAAGCTATCTTCTTGATTGCCTTTTACGGCATCTACGGAGGAATTGGAGAAGTTTCATTCTAAGCCCGATATCACACGGGAAAAAAATGTACCTATTAAATTTGGTAAAATGTCTAGAAATTCATGACCAACATTTTATTTTAATAGTTGTGCTGTAACATGAAATTTAGTTCTAAACTAGCATTTTTATTGTATTTTATGTATTTAAAAGCATGCGTATTAAAAATAATACAAGGCTTTATTAATAAAATGAAGCTTGCTCAAAACCCAAGTTACCTACTCATTCCTGGACTCACTAAATTTGTAAACTCTTGTTAAAGCCTACTTATGTGATTCATTGTGAGCGAATTTCAGTCTATTTTCAACACGTATTTGTTTCAATTCTGAAATACCCGAGCGATATATTAACCAGCAGTTGTTTTTAACTCAACACAATAGGTTCGTTTAGACATTGTTCGAAGCAATTTGTTTACTTACACATTGTGAGGGCGTAGGTAATGTTCTATTTGTTTTGTGGTAACGTTAGACTGATTAAATACTGATAAAATCGTTTTAAGTACAACATTTAATTTGTAGACATTTATCTAATCATTCCTGGACACTCATTCATTCTCTTGTTAAAACCTACTTTATGTGAGTTTACTGTTTATTTCAGAATGAGCGAGTTTTAGTCTATTTTCAACACGTATTATTTGTTTCAATTCTGAAATACCCGAGCGATATATATTAACCAGCAATTGTTTTTAACTCGACACAATAGGTTCGTTTAGACATTGTTCGAAGCAATTTGTTTACTTACACATTGTGAGGGCGTAGGTAATGTTCTATTTGTAAGTACTGATAAAATCGTTTTAAGTACAACATTTAATTTATAGACACATTAAAACTAAATTTAACTGAAACGTAGTACTTGATCATATTTATAATATAGCGGAGATTAAAGATGATTATTTTTAATTTTTATTTTAGTGGCACTGGATTTTTGAATTCGTGTTCTCTGCCTACCCCTCATGGGAATACAGGCGTGAGAATATGTATGCATGTATGTATGTACATATTTTTATTTTTTATTGCTGTTTTAGACGGTTACTCTCTGTTAGCCTAAAAACTTCATCTTGATTTCATAGAACCTAATTTTAGTAACCCGAACAACAGTAACCCGAATTTTGATTTGTCCTAATTAGTAAATAGACTTAATTTCTGGACACAGAATTTTCATGTTACCTAGTTACATAAAACAGAGTTTGTAGTAGCCATAATTTGCACTAAACCATTTTTTTAGTGTATTAACATCCACCTAATAACGCTATTCGTGTTCGTGATCGACACACAAACCTAACCTGACCGATAGTTTTCGGTATACACCCAATTGGATATTTGTCTAAATCCATTTTCTAGAGGGTGGCTGAAATTTTACCATAAATATTTTCACCAGTGGTCGAGTATACACGTCTGAAAGCAGAACTAAG
Source organism: Adoxophyes honmai (assembly GCA_005406045.1). NCBI lineage: Eukaryota > Metazoa > Arthropoda > Insecta > Lepidoptera > Tortricidae > Adoxophyes > Adoxophyes honmai. Next base: position 228,055 of record BHDV01008945.1, on the reverse strand, counting down.
GGCAGAAGTTACGGGTAGGAAAGTAAGACTTCCAGAGCCTGATTACCGTTTAGAACGTACAAAAAAGTGTAAAGAATATAAAAAACAAGGCCATTCATTACAAAACCGGTAAGAAGCATCGATACTTGTACTGATCGAGCACTTAAAAAAGGATCCCAAAGTAATCCCCGTTGAACGTTATGTTAATGCTGTATTACCTTAATGATAGTAACGCGTTGTACGGCGTACAACGCGCGCTCTCCTCCTGATTTCCCTTGAGCGCGAGCGATCACCAGAAGTGGATATCATCCAATTTTTATCATCCACTTACGTATCAGAGGCTCTCTGCCAAATTGCGGGTTGCGTGTTGGATGTTCAGGGATTGCACCGTCGAGGGTTCAGTCTATCATGTAAAACAACGTATTTTACGATATTTAGTGGCCTTTTAAAGGGCGAGGAAAAGTCTTAGGAAATTTTAATTTATTACCAGTTCTTGCCCACGCCTTGGGACCTTTGTTTTCGTAAATCGAATTCATAAATTTGCGCCGTCCCCGTATTAATCACTAAGGAGAAAGATTAAAAAGTGTCCAGGTATAGAAGAATTATTGGCTCTTTTAATTTTATCAGATTGAGGATGTGTAGGTTCTAAGTAGTTCTTGTTTAAATATTGTCATCTATCTTTTTGTATATACATACATTATACCTGTATTCCCAAGTAGAGTGCGTGCATGAAGCCAAATCTATATGAAATAACAAGAGTTGTTTTCGTAATGATTCCATTATTTTTAAAGAAACATCAAAATTCTTGCAATAGTGGTCTTCCAAATAATGTGGTGGAAACTACACTTTGTGATTACGAGTGCTAAAGTGGCATGATTTTTTCTCACTTTACCGTGACAAATCCACGAGCGACAAAATGAATTAAGTTAGTGTATTCTTAAGATAAAGCTTGGTTCACACAACAAAAGTGCTGCATAATAATTCTACGTGAAGTAACAGTTAAAGCATCTCTCAGTCCAAGAGCCCAACAGTAATGCCCCGATGATTTCCCCCAGCGCTCATTGATACTTGTAACTTCAACAGAAATTCACAATTCGTTGAAAAAACTCAAACAAGCAAGTTACTTGGAAGTTTTTTAATCAAATCCTAAGGTACGGCGACAACTTGGCAACTGTTTTAATTGTAAAAGAAAAATAAAAGTATTTCTGAAATTGCTTTGGTGTGGTGTGTTGTTTTATGGAAAGTATGTGAGCTTGTTTTCTAATGGCTTTCACTCTTGCTGTATTGACTGTAACTTTGTAGCATCAAACACTGAGACGTTTTATCTCAACTAAAAAGAAAGTGGCATTTTTTTTACATAAGGCATAACGCCAGGAATAGGTTGAAAACGTTGGTTTATTACATTGTAACTAGTTAGTAACGCTGCAAGATATCAACACTGCAGCATCCATAACAACATTATAACAGAAGTCACAGCGTATGCTATTGGCGCTGCGCCAGAGTCGCTCCGCTGCACCTATACCATCGACTCTACCTCTACTAAAGCAAGCGAAATCTGCGACGCAGCAAGCAAACTCTTATCCATTGCTTTTTCAAAACAGCCACACCACAGCAATCAGTAGGCAACTCACGTAATGTATTACAGAATCGACCACGGTAGCCAGGCGTTGCAGGCCTTCAATGCTCCAAGGTATAGGATTAAAGGTGTAGAAACGTACTGCATACTAAAACAGGAATTCAGGGTATTGGAATTGATTCAAGTGGAAACCAAAGGTGAACGTTATGCATTAGTAAACTGCTTTTCAGTATTTTTCACAATTTTCTGTGATATTTGGCGCTGAAGAATTCTGTGAACTTTGAATTTTTGATTGGCTAAGTTGGATAATATCAAAGGCTTTAAGTTGAACGAGAATTCTTAAGATTATAGTGACACGTGCTGTCATTCCCCGCTACCGCCTCTCTATCTCAGGGCTATTCCATATCTCAAAGCCACTTTAACCATATTTAGTTCTTAAATTAGGTAAAATAGCGACCTTAACACATTTTACTTAATTGCCTTTAACACCGTCGAAAGAAATGGAGAGGTAATTATTGTAAACCCGACACCACACGAATTAAAATCAGATCTAGGTACTCAAGTCTTCTTTATTCTTTAGGTAGCAATATCCTCTTACCCACGCCATGAAACCAAGTCATCGAAGTAAACGACTAACTGACCACAACCTCCCGAGTTACCTGTAGAATCCTCTATAGAACGGCACCACAGAACAAATTCGTACAGAAGTTAATAAAGTTTACGTATTTCACTTTTCATACCTACGCTCAGCGGTCGCCTAAGGTAAATTCATAATGACATTATTATGCACATAAAACTATCATGGTCAAACTCATGATATCTGGTTGTTTGATTTATTATCAGACTAACATATGTAAGTACGTCAAACATTTTTACTTTAATGTCATTGTTACTTCAAGTACGACATTACAAATCTTGCGACGATTTAAAGTGTAACAAATTACCATTACATTATTTTACAGTAAGCTAATGGAAAATACTTTTAAGCCATTTCATTTAAGATACCTACTTGTTACAATTTCGCAGTTCCGGTACTTAGTTAGTCTGGAAAAAGTATTAGAATCGTTTCTCAAGCGGACAGCAATCGCACTCGGATTGGTCCTACTGTTTCGAGACATCTTGTCTGTGTGCGGTGTCTGTGTGGGTTGCTCCGAGCGTACTTCATAATGGAGTTTGACTTCTGTGCGCAACCGTGATCTGTGACGGCACCTTCACTATCCTTTGAGTAGCGTAGGTATACCCCGAGTCAACACGGGGATTGGTCGCCCGGGGCGAGTTCAGGCCTTCTATCATCTTGCCTAGATTCAGGACGGCTAGCACAAGGGGACGTTGTATCGTTATATGAAACCCTTTAGCGTTGGCAAGCGAAAAGCGGCACGCGTGCTGGTAAATTGAGACTAGGATGGCTTGAAGCTAAACCACGATATGGCGAAGCTATATCTATGACTTTTTAGACTACTTTTTTTTCTAAGCATCGATTTGACCAGGGTTTGGGGATTTGGGTTTCGCATGTTTATCACTTAGCGGGATTTCATTACGACTTTATTTTTAATAAGGCTAAGAATATCATGAATTGTAATTATGAGTGAGAATCACAGAGAACATTATTCAGGGTAAATTGCAGTTGAAATTTTATATTGAGACTATAGATAAGGCAGATAAAATAAATACAGCGTTAATTAAAATGACAACGAGTAATAATTGTGAAACATACATTGTAGTAAATTAAGCGATAAAGTTTTGCCGGTTAGGCCGCATTATTCTAATAATAAAAGTTTTTTTTTTTAATATTCACTGCTGGGCAAAGGTCTTCCCTTCTTTTTGTCTTGGGCATGCTCCTTCTATTCAGGCTGTACAGCGGTTAGCTCCGCCATCTCCTACTAATTATTAATATTATTTTACGTAATAGCAGATTGCACAGACTTATATTGAACTAGATACCGCGAGTTCTTGCATTTGTATGAAAACCAAGCGTGTCACTTTTAACATTAAACTACCGTGAGACTCACTCATCTTATAAAACACGGATAACTCACGTAATAAATCGAGTTTAGCTCGACATGTTTCGGACTAATTCGTAGCCCTTCATCTAGGAGCCGCGGCAGCTGCTGCTGCCAAACGCGAACTGAGTCGCGCGCAGAGAGCCGAGGCGCGCAGTTCGCGTTTGGCAGCAGCAGCTGCCGCGGCTCCTAGATGAAGGGCTACGAATTAGTCCGAAACATGTCGAGCTAAACTCGATTTATTACGTGAGTTATCCGTGTTTTATAAGACGTGTCACTTTTTTTCGACGGTAGGTATCGTCACATGAGCGCTTTAGTGATGAAAATTGACAATCCGAGTGTAACACATTCAAAGATGATGTCGCCTTATTCAAATTATCCTGTTTCTACGCAGTTAAACCTAATCTAAGTGTTATAAAACTAAATGAAATCGCGTCAAAAGAGGAGCATTGCTCTTCCTTTTGGCTCCATTTTGGCACGCAAAGTACATACACTTGAGTCATCTAGTTCGATATAAATCTGTGGCAGATTGTTTTTCCCTGTGTATGAGGTGGATTTGGGCTGTGTGAAAATTACCGAACCACTTCTTCAAGACTTTACTTTAGATACCGTGTAGGATCTTAACAAATAAGTCAAACAAAAGTGCAAGGGTCAAATTAGTAGTTCGGCTAGTCACTCGTTAAAACCAACTACCCAAAACTTGGGTAGAATCATCAGACGCTAATCACTTGGTCCAACACTGTCCCCGTCACATTATCAGTCGACTCCGTCGCAGCTGTCATCTCAAGCGGCTCATTTACCGCAGGACAAATGTTTACGGAATCAGCCGCGAGTCGACTTAGATTAAAGGACCCAGCCCCAACTTCGCCGTCCGCGAGTTTGCACTACTCTCACAAAATTATCTGAAGGCAAAACAACTTTCGCCAAATTCACTCGGCAAAATAATTAAAGCATTCAAATGAGTTCCAAATTAATTTCTGAGTTAGCATTCAATTTGTACTCGCAGCGGCCCTCGAATTGTTTCCTTTTGTTCGCTAAGTCCACAATGACGGGTTACGTTTCAAACGTAACAAAATAATGGATTTTCTTGTCGTGATCATAATGCCGACGTTTCATTTAAACTCGTTTCTTGTTTGCGCCATTGTTTTTTGGAGTTTTCGGACCGTGACTTGGCATGTAACTTGGCTTAAAGCGGGTCAGTCCGCGGAGAAGTACTTTGTTTCTTTTCCACACTAAATTGCAGCCGTGATGGTGGAAATTGGGTTTAACTATGCAATATTTCATTTTCACAATGTGGATTACTTGCCATTATTTTTATTCTTTACATTAATTCTAAAGCTGTGTAAGATTCTTAGTTTATCGACAAAATATTAAGCTGTCATTTCAGCTTGCTTCAGCAAAAATTCTGGCTATGTCCGTCGCACTATGCATAAAGACATCATTTCAATGTCCACCGGATGAAGCAGCAGCTGCAGCTGAAGTCAACCACACGTTGTGTCTTGCTGCTGCGGTTTTTTTTTTGCGCTCGATACTAACAACAACTGTAAAGTTGCCTACAATGCACACAATTTTTGTTATCAAGTTGTGGCAAGTCATCAAATGTCTTCCCTGAAAATTTAAGAGTAAGCTTTACGTTTGATATTGCTCGTCACAAGGTGAATTAAAAAATTTAAACATATTGGTATATATATATATATAAGGTATTGGCTGCAATATCGACATTGAATTGATTTACCTTAATACTGTGATACACACATTCTCAAATAAGGTAGACAAAGCACACAAAACGCTATTAGACATAACCAGGACCATTGGTCTTTAAGGTTATAAAAAGTTCAACAGCAACAGGCCACTTAACTATTTAGTCTGTCGCCTAAATTTTCCCTAACCAACTTGGCCATTTCGTACGATATTTGGGGAAAACATGGAAACCTACTATTCTTAACCAAACAAGGGAAAAACTATGCACATTATATTAACATTCATAGGTAAGAATTGCGTTTTAATCCCACACTCAGGGACGTCGTTAGCGACGTGTCTATCCCATTAGTGCCCAGCCTGAATACTTTCTAATTACAATAATTAACAATTTGTTTGCGACTCGGTTCGCGTGAAATTAAACGCAAATGGGTTTCGTTTGAAGTGATTTTTCAAAAGTCTGCGATTTGGTGTTGCGTATTATTACTGCTTTGGATTTATGTTGACGATGTTGGTTTTATAACATAAACCTATTTTAATGTATGATGGTGTTGGGCTTTTTTATAACACCTCTGCTGATGAAACTAAGAAAAATAGGAGGTATATTTTGGTGGAGAGAATGGATGAAGCAAGGCTCTGTAAAAGCGTATATCAACCAGATCGGCGATGTTCCAAAGAGTGGCCAAATCAGGAGTACCTGAAACCGTCGAGCGTGTATGACGAGTGATAAATGTGGATGAAGCGAGTGAAGTAGGTCAGAATAGGAGCGAATGGCACTCTGTTGTCTCTGCCTACCCCGCAGGGAATATGGCGTGACGTTTATGTATGTATGAGGTATATTTTAGGCGAATAACTGTCAACTAGTCACTATGGTACTTCTTTTATCGACGTTTTGAAAAGGGGAGATCCACTCCATTGTTAAGGTAAGCTCGTGAGAGAAAGGTCTACGACAAGCATTAACGGTGGAAAGAGAGAGCAATATTTTTACGCCTTAACCTTTTCTATACGTAGTTTTTACGTATTCTGTGCTACGAACGAGAAATAGTCGTTGTTTTGTCTAAGCAACGTTCTGGGTGCTCTGCCATTTGGAAATACAGACGTGATGTTTGTTTCACAAAGGAGATAATGTGAGAGTGTGGAATGAATTGTGTTTGGAAAGCACCACGCATTTCACCGACACAACTACATCAATACTCACAGGTACGGTCCAAAAAGTTCCCATACAAAATCGAACCGAACTTTTTCATGTTTACTCAATACAAACATTTGAAAACAATGCAAACCCTCCCAGAACTAAATATAGATTCCAAATCCAAATACGAAAAGGTAATTTGGAAGCGGCGCCCCCTGTAAATAGCCATCGAAAGTTCTCGAATTCATTTCCTGTTACGTCGAAACGTGCTATTCGGATCGCCGAATCAATTCTTCTTCGAAAATCGATGACGCCGTCCTTGTTTTAGGCCCGTGTGTGAGCAAGACAGGGGATACGAGGATGCTGGGAAACTGATAGGGTTTTTTCGAATAGGGGTGTCAGTGGGAAGGGTTTTGCTTTTCATAACTCATTTGACTCGGGCGTTGTCCGGTTGCGAGGCATTGCCGGACGCGTTTCCGGTCAACGGGTGAATTAACTACGCGGATCCATCCTGTTATTTGTTTTCATTGGATTTATTTCGTCATCGATTTAAAGGGTGTGCGGAACGATGATCGGGTTCCGGGTCGATCGGTGCTCATTATCATTGGGAAAATCATCGTGAAATTTTAAGTACGATTCGATTACTGATCGGTAATTTCGTTGGTGCAACACTCTGTGGCAATCACTTACGCACTAGTTGTTTAAAAAGTCCGATTGCATACCTGAAACAAAAGTTTTATTTGTTAAATTAATTGAGATCGAGATTTACTAAAAATAGTAAACACCCTTTCAATTGATCAATAATGTCGTAAAAGGTAACCAAGAAAACAGGTGTAGTGTATCTAAAGCGACAGGCTAGGAACCTGTCACTATTATACCTCTTAACCTAAAAAATATTATAGAAATGTTTACCAGACGTGAAATAGTCATGTTTTTCTATATAGCATTTCGTGTGCTTTCTTAAGCATAAAAAAAGTCTGGAAACTAAAGATAATCTATACTAATACAATAAAGCTGAAGAGTTTGTTTGTTTGTTAGTTTGTTTGTTTGTTTGAACGCACTAATCTCAGGAACTACTGGTCCGAATTGAAAAAATCTTTTTGTGTTGGATAGAACATTTATCGAGGAAGGCTTTAGGCTATATAACATCACGCTGCGACTAATAGGAGTCAAGAAACATCGAAAAATGCGGGAAAAACGGGGAAAATTAGTGACTATTCCACGCGGACGGAGTCGCGGGCACAGCTATAAAAAATTTATAACAAGAAACGATTGGAAAACCGTTCAGACCAACATTTCACTCGTATTTTAAGTTAAGAGGTGCCCAGAAATTAAAAAATACACTTCATTTTTTACACCGCAACGGCTACATAAATCCGCCATTCATTTCGAAAACGTCGTGGCCTATAAAATATTAAGAGACACGGGGGGAGCACCGGAATGATTCCACTTATAGGCGCATTAAGACCAACTGCCGGATAAAACTGGCGCAGTTTACTACGGCTGCCTCAGTTGGTAGAGCTACGCAGATAATGATAAAGCTTGAGTAATTGCGTCAGCGGGAATTAGTGGGATGCGAGTGCCTAGGTTGTGAGTTTTTGCCTGTGATGGTAAAGTTTTCATGGTATTAAACAAATTTTCTTTGTAATTTAGACATAATACATACAATTGAGTTTATCTTAATTTTTAATTTTTAACGAAAATTACTTCTTCATCTCAATTTTCACGGCACTTTTGAGATAGAGAAGCACAAAAATACATACACATTATGAACATCAAACCTAATTCTCTGCGAGGTAGGCAGAGACATCAGAGCCTCATTCACACCTATTCTGGTATATTTTTCTTGCTTCACTCACATTCATCAATCTCGTTATGCACGCTCGACGGTTTCGAAAACTTCTAATTTGACCTCTTTTTAGAACACCGCTGACCTGGTAATGCCCTATATACGTTCTTCGGGGGCCCAAAAAATGAAACTTGCTTATGTTACACCATTCCATATTCAAAATCATGGCTTTTCCAGGTTTCGTAGCCACTGTAAGCATGATATTTGGTTTTAGTTAGTTAAAAAGGTTGAATCACTGACAGGATCCTAGCCTGACGCCTAAAACTATCTTATCTCCAACACAGACGAAGCTGAAATACACATAATACGTTAATTGTATTATCTAGGAGTACCCTTTTCACAGTGTCAAGTGAGCCTGCTGCAGTAGGCTGTGGCGCAAGCAGTAAGTTGTCATCGTAATCTTTACGATGCCCATCAAGAGTTAAGAATGGCCGTAAAGCGCGTAATGTAAACTTTGTGTTGCAGGTATTGTCCTCGTTAACTTGTGTAGTGGTTCAGCTGCGTGCTATCACTCTGTGTAAAATATTTTTATAAGCGGAAGTCTTTTTTGGGATTTCGTTTCTATTTATACCGTTTCATGGTTTTATTAAAGAATAGCCGTTTTATTTAAAAATAAGTATTTGTTTTATTTTCCCTTGATTAACTGATTTTTAGGATCATTATGTGTAATTGGTTTCCATACATACATACATACATACTCTCACGCCTGTATTCCCAAGAGGGGTAGGCAGAGCCCATGAATTCAAAAATCCAGTGCCACGTTTAGCATCTTCAGGGCAACCAGATGGTCAAATGTGATATTGCAGTGACAGGTTGCTAGCCCATCGCCCACAATACACTAACCCTTTCCCAGAGTCGACTCTTACGACACCCAAGGGAAGAAAGGGGGAGGCGCCATTCTAACCCGGCACCACACGGGGAATTGGTTTCCTATGCTGATTAAATGAAAAACTGAGTTTATGGAAGTCTAACAGATAAGACTGATAAGATAAATGTTTTGTCGCACGTGCACCATTTAAAAAAAAAGTCTCACCAAATCAGTTAGCGACGTTAAGAGGGCGCACACATTTTTTACGAACGTAATTATCAGATCAGGCGGGGAAGAGAAATTCAGGGGCAGGGCAGGGGTAAGAGGCACCACAGACCATAACTCGTCGAGTTATGAGTGATTATGGTCTGTAGAGCCCTCTTATCCCTGCGTTTCTCTTCCCCCACCTGACCTTAGTGGTTTTGGACCAATGTTTAAAAAATCGTGAAAAATAAATTAACTCATATTTAGCCATGAAAAAAATATGGTTAGACTAAACATATTCTGTAAATTCACAATAAAATTGTTTCATTTGTAATTATAATAAAATCAATGAGAAAAAAAATAAAGTAATAGTTCAACTTTGAAATTATGTACAATGATATTTGAATAATAAAAACCAGTAATTTGATGCATGTCTCTCCGTTAATCCCCAGTAGACTATATTGTCTATCAGATAATAACTAGTTTATATCGTTTATGGTAAATTTTAATGGAAAATTTTCAAGTGAAAGACAGCTCTGACGCGTATTTTTGTGAAAACCCTTCAACAAATTGGCTAAGTAAAAGAAATCTGTGTTGCTAATAAAATATTTCTTTCCGTTAATCCCTAGAAAAAGAGTTGATTTATATGTTACAGTTGTTTTTCTTTAAAAACTTAAGGATTTATAGCTTTCTAAAGCATTTGAAAATCATCAAAATCACCGAATTTTGTGTGCACCCTCTTAATTAAAAATGCACCGTTTATAGAGTGTTATGAACAATTTGTCAAGATAAAAAGCGCATTTTGATCAGATATTCGTCCAAGCAAAATAAATGCCTGTATTCTTCAAACGGAGTAGGTAAAGCACACGGTACGGTACAATTTTTTTTCAGGTTCTAAGTTAGATACCTGTGGCCTAATTAAAGCATACGCCTATTACGACGTCACAGAAGAAACAGATAGCTATTGTCTAAGCGCGACATCTGCAGTCCGTTTTGCAATAAAAAAAACACTGTCTCGATAAAATTAATGTGGAATCATAATGCAGGTGTCTGGCGAAGGGCCAGCAGCAATTAGAGATGAATCGTTACACAGTCGCCATTTGCATTCAGTGTTAACGAGAGCACTAGATTTTATTATTCTTCGAGTGTTGCCAGTGAATATTAATAAATCGATCTTCAATTATAGTTTAAAGCGGTAAAAACAACGAAGAAAGCGTCTACGAATAGTCATGGACAGTATTGGGTATGTTTTTCGTGCTTTTTACCATCGTAGATACATACATACATACATCGCACTATATAGATAAAACTATAACTATTTCAGGTTTTATAGCCACCTCTAGCATATTTTTAGTGACAGGTTGCTTGTTAAAACCTTATATTCTCAGTCGACTTCTACGCACAAAATGGAGAGGTGTTATTTTGGCCTGATAACATGTACTTCTATTTCACCGTCTCACATTGGCTGTCTTTGATTTTCAATTGTCTTTTATACTAACAACTCATTACATGTTTTGCGTGCTTTTGAATTTTTCTTCATTTTGTTTTCGTTTAAAAGTAGTCTGGTGCCGGGTTAGAATAGTACCTCCCCCTTTCTTCCCATGGGTGTCGTAAGAGTCGACTCTGGGAAAGGGTTAGTGTATTGTGGGCGATGGGCTACCAATCTATTACTGAAATATCACATTTAACCATCAGATTACCCTGGAATTGCTATTATTAATTATTAATTTGTACTGCCTACCCCTCTTGGGAATACAGGCGTGAGAATGTGTATGTAGGTATGTATGTTAAAAGTAATGGGAAATAATTAAAAAAAAGTGAAAGGTTGCTAGCCGGTTCTCTAAAGCATAGGTACCTTAACTTATTTCCCGAGTTGCCTACGACAACGTTCACGGAAAAAATGGACAAACGGATTTTAAAGTCCAACGAAGAAACATAAAAATAAATAGTCTCGTGTAATCGTATCATGCGCTCAACCTGACTTGGAATAACAGACTTGATGTTTATGCATACAATAAATGTACTCTTGGTACACATATTAATTGTGATACGAGAACGGATATATTATTTTGCTAATATGCAACCATTTTGAGCTAGCGTGGAATATAATCCGGTTAGCGCTGTTGCTGCCCTTTGGAAACAGGCTTAGCCGGGACGAGCCGCGTGGGAGGCCGACACGATAACGTCACGATTTACCGCTTCATTTTTCAGCACAGTTATTTCTACGTTTCGACCGCGTTACAGCCACCGTGGTCGCGAGAAGACTACAATTGCTGGGATGCAGCCGAAACGCCAAGGTGCCTCGCTAAGTAAGAAATGTGAGTTATTTATATCAAATTAAAAAACAAAAAATAATCACGATTGTTGAATGAGAGCTTGGGAGCCCCCCGTATATAGTAATGTTATTTTATTTTTAGAATTTGTTGTTATACCGGCAATAGAAATATATAATCTGTGACATTTTCAACAGTTTAGCTAGGGCGGTTAATAAGATACAGCCTGGCGATATACGACTGGACCGAATATAGCGAAGTCTCAGTTATAGGTCCCGTTTTCACCCTTTGGGCATCTCTCTCTTAAAGTGCCACTTCATTACTGAAGGTTAGCAGTCAGCTCCTTAAATCGGACCCTGTCCATACCAAATCTGAACAACTCCACGGTCTTACTGCCTGTCCACTCCTTGATGTTCCGGAGCCATGGCAATCTGCGTTTCCCGACCTTTGGGCATAGAACCCTGAAGATTCCTAAAGGGATATGTTCACCTATGTAGTTGTGTTTTATTTTGTGCTTGTTATTTTGCCATGTTTCTTTTATACCATAAAGAGTAACATACGTAGAACTCTAAAAATAGGCTTTCCTTACACCTATCTAAAGGCCGTACTAATAATCCCCTAGTAATAGCAGATAACATGAAAATCGATGCGAGCCACGTGTCCCGGTTATTATTTCCCTAATTGAGTCCCGGCTGGCAGGCCGCCAGGGCTTTTCACTTCCCGGGATTAAGCCGTTGTATAATTCAAATGGAATGTCCATTGATTTTGGATTATTGGGCGGTCTTTAAAATCAGGTGGTTTGTAAGGAGTCGAATTGCGGGGTATTAGGCTGCGGGCGACAGTTTTAAAGGCATTTGACTTGCTTTATTGCCTGAGGTTGGCTGCGATTTTATCTGCGCAGGATTCTAATTCAATAGCCTATGTGTTATTCTATTATTGTATTAGAAAGTTGTATAGTATTGCATATAAAACAGTTCAAATCCATCATAATGACGTCATTCAATTTTAAACATAAAAGACGTCATTCAAATTCATGACAGTTATTTTTTTATCTAAATGCAATATGAGCCACAATCATCAGCATTTTTTCAGCGATTTCTCGATCAATTCTGTGCATTTTGCTAGAAAATTACAGCGATTTTATTAAATCGTTGCCGGGGCGAAAAAAAATAAGCTACGTGAATATTGAAAACCAAATAAAACTTCTGTACTTCACTACTCGAATCATTAATATAACCAGAACATCTTCGAAAATTGGAATAAAATTTAATAACATGCGCTCAAAGGTCACAAGCCAAGAACCTCCAAGGGCTAACATTGCGGAATAATTGACCTTTCCAGAACAAGACGTTAATACAAATTAAACTAGACCAAACGGTTGTCGTAAACCAGCCTTTTGATATTTGCCCCGAGCCAGGAATAATTCCCAGTATAAGCCCTCGCTTTAAAAAAACGCAATAAAGTACAACGAAGAGAGGAAATTTATCCATCTTGAGGGCCTTGGTAATCCCCTTGCGCGGTGAAATATATTATAAGGCCGGGTTTGCATAATGCCCAGTTAATATCCGGGTGGTGCACGGTGTTTGTGGAGTTCTTTAACTTGTTCGTAAGCCACTACTAACAAGGCGACTAAGTGTCGAGGTATTCAGTTTTTAAGCAGTTTTGCTTGGTGAGTTAAAAGTTGCGTGGGTGGTTAATACGAAAGATGTGAGAGTTGTGTGGGGTTGCTCGTTGGTTTTAGGATTTATTGAACTTGATATTTAAACATGCACTGTGAATCTTACTTGTATTGAAATACTCTGCACATGATTCGGGTGAGTTGTGTCAAGCAGTTTTGTGCGCATTTATCCTATGCCGCTGTGATTGGTTTTTCTCGATGGTGGGTCACAAATAGGTCCGAAATAACTTGAGTTAATCCATATAAAAACTTGAGTGTATACGTTTTATTTCACAAAAACTTTTGATACACGAAAACACGTACATCGCGAAAATACGCAAAAAAACTATGACTTTTTAAATTTTTTTGACATAAGTGTTTTATGTAATTTTTAGCGTAATTTTCGGTGGGGTGTTAGATAGAAAGAAACAAGATTATGTGAGAGAGCAAAAAAAGAACGATGAAGAATGAATGCAAGAAAAACGATGGCGAACTGTTTACTGTAAAACATAACGAAGTAAGCTCTTTTTCAAAGCATGATTTCCTTTGAATTGTTCACTCTAGATACCGTACAAGTCTCTGTAACGTCCTTTCTGCCGTACATAACATTAAAAACCAAAATATCACCAACTAGTTTCAAAGAATGTCACAAACTTGCACCTACAAGCCATTCCGTATCTAACACAAACTAATTCGCATTATCGCCGAACGAAAAGCGGCAATCTGTCTTCATTACGCCCATTAGGCGGGAGGACTTAATTTGGTCCGTTATTGCCCGCTCAATGCGTAATGAACACTGTTTTAATATATGTGCTGTGCTCAATCGCGCGTTCCTTTTCTAACCTTCGCGGTTTAATGCTCTGTCTCGCTTTGACTACTAACTTATTTACGGTTTTGGGTACAGATAAATATGGTCAGTGCAGTTGTGGCTTAAATATGGTTGCATTGAATATTAAACAGGCGATATCGTTGAAGAGTCCGCTTTCAACTTAAACTATTACAGATTCAATCGTCGCTATAGAAACGATCGACACCGAATATGTAATTTGAGACAATCATCAAAATTTAGTTGTTCAAGTGCTCATTATGTCCCGAATCTAATTTACATAGAAAGTATGAAATATTTTTTCTTTCCTCGTAAAAGCTTACGGACTGAGGACACCAAGTTTTAAGGTCTATAAAACCTTTTGATAGGCACTAAAGCGAGACAGACGGACAGCACCGAATAATAAAGATCATGACAAAGGGCTACAAGTTGGGGATCATGTCGGATAGCAATAGAAAGACGGTAATACAACTGCTAATGAATTACGTGGTTAGGGGAGGCTATGAAAATGTTTAGTGACACTAAAAGCTGTGCTTTGTATTAATAATGTAATAGCTAAGTAAAAAAAAAGTTGGATATAGAATTTCGTCTTTTTGAAGTCAGTTAAAAATACTTGTTTTTGGCTGTATTGTAGAAAATCTTTCAGTAAATCACTCGCGTTTTTATATCGAGACTAGCTTGGCATTTCATGAATGGACTCGAAACCTGTCGAGTTACAATCAGTCTAAAGACATGAATTTATCTGTATATTTCTCTTTGTTTAGTCTTACGGTAGATTAACGTTTAAAATTAGGAACTACTTATCTTACAATTGTTGGTTAGGTCACCAACCATTCCAAAAAGTTCTTAGTTCAAACCAAGGCAATAAACTCACTGACACATCGAAAAGCTAAAATATCTATGAGCTACGATGCCCTTTATTGGGTTTAAAGTTTAAACTAGCAACATTCAGGGTTGCCCGTTAAAAAAGCTCTCAATCGGTTAATTAACCCGCAGAAACAGAATAAATCGCGGCTCACAAAACCACCGGCTCAGGCCCGTCAATCGTGACGCAGGTCGGCGGCGGAAAAACTGACGCCATACATGACGCATGGCCGCGGGAAAAACAGGGATTTGACGCGTTTGTAGTGCGGCGAGATTTGCGGGACTGCGGGGATGGGCAAGTTTTGCGGGGTTTTACGTTTAGGGGGATTATAAATGTATACTGGTATTGGTTTTTTGTGTGGAGTTTAGTTTTGGTTAGACAGCTGAGACGGGAGTGTAACAAAGAGGGGCGTAGGTCATTTTGTCTTTTGTTAATTCAAGAAAAAAATAATGAAGTATGTATTTTTTTTGTATAAAAGGTGAATTTATCTCAAGAAGTATCTTTGTCAGCCAAGCCAATATTTCAGTAGAAAAGGGAAGCAGTAATTTTAGGATCGACATATTGATAATTTAAAAAAATACGGCAGCAGCGACCATTGTTGCCTTCAAGCACAGTTTTGTTCTCACGTTTAATTTTTATTATTGTATTTTTGTTAGCTTTCTAAGTTTATCTTGTTTGTATCTGTGTTGAATTAGAGTTAATAAAAGTCGCATTTCTTTGCTTTTAATTAATTTGTGGAGTGTGTAATCCAATATGAGCGTGAGCATGAAAAATTAGTGCAGGGAAAGACGCTGTTAGCGGTCATATATGCCGTTTGGTTTTCAGGCCTATATTGAAAATATATAATTAAATTGAACGTACTCCTACTCAATTAATTAGTGCCACTATTGTTAAATCAGCTGTTATCAATCAATTAACCGCCAACCCAACACCAAAACCAAAACATTACCAGCTTAGTCGCAAACGAGGCCGAATAAAATTGAAAATTATTACAATATTTGCATCATATATAAATTATTTTATTCAAAACGCAGAACGGTGCTAAACCCTCTGAGGCGAGTTAAGCTGCAAAATATGAATTTATCGCAGCCGTGGCCGATACCGAGTTGGGAAACAAATTATTTAGGTCGTATTTTATTTACGTCCTTTATGAGTTAAAGTGTTTTATTTTTTTGGGACGCGCGCTGTCTCCACGGAAAACAACCCTCAGCCCAAGGCATAAAGTTTAAGTCTGCCAAGCACCAAGCATCAAGTATTTACGGCGGTCAAGTTAGGTAATAAGCAGCCTTATAAACTCGGTACATAAGTATTTAAGCAAATTCCGAGACTTTGAACATCATCAGGTGCCACTTGAATTATCTTGCCTTGAATAATTCATAGCCCTTCAATTTAAGTAATCGAAAATACCAATTTGCGAATCTTCGATCGAATCGAATAGCCCTGAAAGAATATTATAGCGGTATTCGATTTGATCGACTCGAATCTCGCTCGGCTCAATCAGTTGAACTTAAAATAAATTAAATTCCGCCATTGTTGGCTCGGTTCATTGTTTCGGGCTGTACATTTTGCGTCAAAGACGGTGGGCGCGGGAACTTCTGGTGGCCATAACTACAAGGCTTCAACACACTTAAGGCGGCAACAAATTTCCTCCAATTAAATCCGTGTAGAGGGCCCGTGGAGGGTTCCATTAATTAAACGCGGCTCTTGAGCGCGCTCGGTCCTCCTGAGGGCACCTCTACAGGCTCCACTCAACATAATCGCGGACCAAAATTATTCCCTTTGATTATCTATGGCAGCGGCTTTAATTGCGATTGCGTAATCTGTGGTTTAGTTTGACGTAAAAGTTAGTGGGCGGAGCGGACGGCCGAGCGGCGAGATAGAGAGCCGCAGTCTCGGCATGGTAACACGGGTGAGTCAATGCGCGCGGGATAAAATACCTGTCGTTCTCTAAAGGTTCAGGTTAGACAGTGACAGGTGTATTCTCGTGCTAAGCCGGCTCTCGAACAGCTGTCATAACCATGTCGATAGCGAATAAAAGCGCTCTGAATAGTTTTCGGTTCATTTTTCGATGGCGTCTGTCGTATTTTGCGACTGGTTCAAATGTTCTACGATAGTGTAACGTAGCGGTTTCAAAACGCCGCTAGCATATAGATTTCATGGATCCATATGACCAGCGTTTGTTTCCACAAGTAAATGATAGCGATGCTGTAAAATTCCCCATACAAAACGTTTACGCCATCCCTAACAAACTCAGTCATTGTGAAATAATGATTATGATACAGATGCTTGATCAGAAAAAATAATGACCTCTTTAAGGACATAAATATTTTTGTTGAATCAGATATATTTTGTGTAATTGTGCGTTTTTATATAGCTGGTACCTAAATGTATTTAAAACATAATAAAGTTAGTAATAACAATCTGAAAAACCCGCAAGAGTTGAGTTATACATATACCGCACATAACGCGATCATCTTTATCTGGAAACAATTCAAACGAAAAACCTAATTAATTCTGCCAGAAAAATGGCGAGGAAAACCTAACATCTTCACGATACGGTAATGAATTCAGTCCTCACGTCTCGGGCTGTCAGTGCCGTGTCATTTCATTACCAGCGCATTCGCGCTGATTCGATATCATTAACGTCCACGCTCCATTACTGTCGACACTTGTCAATTCGGCGGGGATCTGTTCCATTGGGAGAATACGAGCATAACATGTTCGTACAAGAACTGCTATTTAGATACAATAATAGAAAGCCACCCTTTAAAGAAGTAGTCCTTAAGTTGCTCTTCTGCACGTCTTTTGTGTTTGTTCCTAACAGCGCTTCGAAAAGACCGTAAATGCTAGGAAGAATACGCCGTAAGAAACCACAGAATATTATATTCATACACAAAAGTTGCAAAATTATAACAAAAAAGCAATGTATGATCAAAGGTCCAATTGAAAGGTGAAATTCATATCTTATAAAACCCGATCTCAAGATTTTTTGATGAGCTGAAAAGGCGTCTAAATACGTCTGTCATGCCCATAAAAGACATGCAAACTAACTTTTGTGCATGACTCTACTTATACACAGTCATGTAAAACATTAAAGAAGAGCACTCAGATTCTAGGGGTGGCTCCAAACTCAACAAAAACAAAATGACATCGCAGTACCGTCGCATACGAATTCCCGATGTTCTTTCACACGTTAGGGCGTGACTCGCCGGCACTACAGGACATTCCTGCAGGCTACAGGCTGTTCCTGCAGGCAGGCTGTGCGGAAACGGACGCGGTGCCTGTCGCTTGCCTCGCACTCGCTTCCGCGCCTTTATCTGCTTTTGTGTCGACGGTACAGCCGGCGACACTCTTTACTAGCCATTCGAGAAGTTTTATTATTATTTTGAATTATAATTGTGAAATCGTGAGTTTTACTTAAGCATTGATTTGGATGTTAGTTTAGTTTGGATCTTTTTCTTACTGTTTGGGTATAACGGATTGTGTACACATGAGGTTAAAACACGTGCTATGTTTTTTGTTAAATCTATAAATTAGTAAAAGTATCTTAAAATGCCTAAAAAAGTTTACTTTCATTTCAACAACTTAGTAACATTAACGTAAAATTAATGAATTGTAGTGTATTGTGGGCGATGGACTAGCAACCTGTCACTGCAATATCACGTATAAATATCTGAAATTGCTAAACGTGGCACTGGATTTTTAAATTCATGTGCTCTGCCTACCCCTCTTGGTAATACAGGCGTGAGAATTTGAAATGTGATGTATTCCATTATTTAAATTGATTTGTACTTCGTTTTGAAATCCAATCTCTTTTCATTGCATTCGTACTATAAGTACGAATGGTTGCAATAACAGTGTAGGCGAGTGTACATATCTCACTTTTTCAATTTACTTAACACGTGGCAACTCCCGGTTCAAACAAGTTTGTTGAACAAATTTATTGGCTTGTTTGGAGAGCGCACTCAGTTTTCAAATAAGCATTGCATTTGTTTTTTTACTTCATTTATTATGCATTTTATATGCGTATGGGTACAAAGTAGGTATAATAACTTTAAAACCTGGCTGCTAATGAACTAGACAGTTTCTCGTACGTGTGAATAAATACAAAACAATTGAAAGTAGTTGAGCTGTTAGCGCGGTCCGTGCCTCGACTTGAATCCGTAATCATCATTTAGTTTAATCACCATTGTTATTTATTGGTTCTATTGGTAGACTTGGTGATTGACTAATTGAAAGTATTTAAAGTAATTTGCTAAAATTATTGATTTAAACTTTGCTTCACGATTTTCACACTTTGTAATTGAATGAAAATAAAACTAACTTTTAATTTGACGTTTCAGACGCGTCCGTGTTCTCGTGCTCTTGTTTTTTTTAATCGTAATTTAACCTGCAATATTTTCGTGGTTTATTCCTCTATTAATAAGAATTAATTTTCTCTACATTTAGATACATTTAGAGCTAATCGGGGGGCACGGCAGTGCCCCCACCAAGTCGAGCGCAAAGCAAGCACTGCCGTACCATCCTTTACTGGAACCATTTCGCGGCATTTTCAGACTCCTATTTGAGAACCTCTGGATAATACTAGGACGCTGAAATTTTTGTCATCTAGTGAACTATAACTACATACTTAAAATCCAAAATTTCAAGTCTGTAGGTAATTCAGTTCCGAAGTTAAGCGAAAGCAAAGTTTCGCATTTTCGACACTCACTCACTCATGATCATCAAAATACAACTAGTACTTCCCGTAAACTCAGAGAGCTGAAATTTGGTATATAGTTAGGGATTAACGGCTACATAAAGGGAAAAATGTAAAAACTAGGATAATCGAAGATCTGGAGTATCTGATGAACCTGATTAGAAAACACTAGAGCCCAAACAAACTACTATAGAGATCGACATACCTCCTTTACAAAAAATATTCAACTTAGTGGGTCGCTTCATTTGATGTCAAAAATCTGAGGTCTGAAGTATCTGATGAAGACCCTGAGCTGCTCTGGTACATAAAAAAATCGATCGTAATTGCAAAAATCCAGCGTAGAGAGACACATCTTCTAATTTATGGAACGAGAATGGGCTATACGAAAAACTGTTTCTACTGTACAAGATCAAAACCGGGAAAAAGAAAAGAAAGATAATTTGCAAAAATAAACAAATGTGTAAAATAAACAAATGTGTAAAATAAGAAAATCTAACAAAATTAATGAATATACTCACGTTTCTACAAAAAGAAGTGAAATCCCATCAAAAACATTCTGTAAAAAAACTACCCAAGTATCGTTGAAGCTGCTTGTTTATGTCTAAAAAGTAATGAAATCTAGACATAGTTGTGCCAAGTCTAAGGTTCCTTACTGCGATTTCTTTATTATTATAGTTAATGCTGTGTGACTTGGGCTTTGAACTCTTTATACCAATTACCCATACCAGTATGGGCTATTATCTCGCGTAACAAAGGTAGTTGCAACATTAATGTACCCACTAAGGTATAAAAAATGTTCAACGGCCAAGGCACACAACATTAACTATAATAATAAAGAAATCGCAGTAAGGAACCTTAGACTTGGCACAACTATGTCTAGATTTCATTACTTTTTAGACATAAACAAGCAGCTTCAACGAGACTTGGGTAGTTTTTTTACAGAATGTTTTTGATGGGATCAATTTTACTGGAAAAATAGAAAGGAATATTCATTCGACTTTTCGCTATTGACATAAACAATAGAAAGTTGAACATTAAAAACGTTAGATCACATAGATGAATCACCTAAAAAAGATATTATTTCAAATTCAAACACCGAATTAATCGAACTCTCTGCTCATTACCTGAAATCTAGATCTCATCGAGACTTTCTTAATGCTCATGTGGAACCTAATTCGACACGAAATGAGGTTTCCGCCAGTCTTTGAATCTCGGTATTTGATTAAGCCTCATTTCTTAACCGTATTCATCTTTATTTAGGGCACGTTTTCATATACTTCCACCTGTCCCAATTAGTTGGGATAATTAAAGACAAATCGTATAATCTAAGAGCTACCATCGAATATTTATGTACCTGGCTGACATGAAAAGCCGTAAGTTTTGGGGATTTGGTATGGACATACGCTCTTTTAGGTTAGAGAGGCAGTTATTGATCCAGGGATTTACCTTTTCTAGGAAGTGAGGTACCTGAGTCTCTACTGGCATTTCTGGGAATAGATTTTATGAATGTAAAGATTAATTTAGATTGTGTCAGTTATTTGGTTTAAAGTTGGATAATACATACGTACAAATGCGTACCATCGCGAACAGGGATTGTTGAGCCACTTACCTATGTTTGTAACTTGGTCGTGTAATACTAATCCAATAGCTGACATCTAGTCAGTCACATCGGTCATTGATTGCACGTCTAAATTGCGAACAGTGGCAAGTGGCTCAACAATCCCGGTACGTGACTGTACCTGTATTTTCGAATGAGGTAGGCAAAGCACACTAAACGATTTACAGTCAAAACCATGAAGTATTTCATGTCACCAAATTACTTATAGCTTTTATAGCCTTTTGGGAATACAGGCGTGAGAATATGTATGTATGTATTTTTCACAAGTCTTAATTATTTACCATTGGCACTGACTATAGTTACTTCGGAGCATATAACACGCGTTTTTATGTGTTAGCCGGCTACTACCATCTTTGTCTGCTTAGATCTTAACCAAAGCGCCACGTCGCTTGAGTACATCATCAAGAAAAAAGGTCTACAAACAATTCCTTCTTTCCTAAACGCCCTGGACTTAACCAAAGGTGTTACTGACATTCTTAACTGTTCAGCAAATGTCCAGGTGCTGTTCCTTGGCGTAACCCAAGTCGTAGGCTTAATGCGAAAATTATGTTAGCCTTTTGCCTAATTGGCTGAGGCAAACGAGCTCGAGGATTATGGATAATGTTCTGAAGTTCCCGGTTACCGTCAAAGTAGGATTTTGTTATGAAGTTATTTTAGCGTTCATGAATAATTATTTTTTAATATTTGAGGATTTGGCTGGGGAAAGAGCTGAATAGGAGGATGGTAGAGAGTAATGAATAAGTTTTTCTGTATTTTTAACCGACTTCAAAAAGAGGAGGTTCTCAATTCGACCTAATTTTTTTTTTTTTTTTTTTTTTTTTTTTTTTTTTTTTGTGTGTATGTTACTCGATAGCTCGGAGACCCGTGGACCGATTTTCAAATATTTTTTTTTAATCGATAGGGTATAACTCGAAATTGGTCCCATTGGCACGACACCAGGATCTGATGATGGAATCTTGGAGAAATCGAGGGAACTCTTCAAATTTTATATGGAGATGTACGGCGTTTTCGGTAATTTGTTGATGAAGTCAAGATTTTACATTCAGTAAACAGAATACTTTTAAAATATTGCTAATTTGAAGTCGGTTTTTTTTTGTTTAAAATTATTTAAGTTAAATGTTGGTTGTGTATCACACCTTACGTTTGCGAATTTAGTTTAACCTTTCCTTTTTTGTTAATTTAAGTTTTTTTTCTTAATTTTAACATAAAAATACTCCTAGTTTAAGACCAACTGCACTGCAGTCTTGTTAACTATAACGCAAAAAAGCTTTGACCTTTTTTGAGTACTGTTTTTATTAATTATATTAAAACTAGCTTTTGCCCGCGGCTCCGCTCGCGTTAAATTCGGGGTATCACAGAAGAGATAGCACACATACCAATTTTATAGCTTTCTACATTGAAAACTTCCACTTCTCACTTTAGGGAAATGGGGGGTTTTGAAGAGACAATAAAATGTAGCCTATGTCACTCTCCATGCCCTAAACTATCTCTACCTAAAAAAACATGTCAATCCATTGCTCCGTTTAGCCGTGAAAGACGGACAAACAAACAAACAAACAAACACACTTTCACATTTATAAATAGGTACGGATGAATCAAACGATCTAAAAATTAGATCAAATTACGTTAATTTAATAAACATGTATTGTAAGTCTTTTTTTGACGTGTTTAAAGAATTCACATCACCCAAAAGAACAAAAACTCTATCTACGACCACCCTCTACATCTATAACACCACAGACCACAAAAATCTTCCACCGCGTATCTAAAAGATAGGCCCAGTGTCCAAACCCCCACATGCTACCTGTCCGTCCTCTCAAATAACCAATTTATGTAACAAATTGCATTTCCCATATGATATAAGGAGATTTAATTTAGAAGGGCTTAAATCCAGGTCAAAATGTAAAAGAAACCTTCGGAGGCCCTTTCCATAATAAAATTGGAGAGGTCCCAGTTATTTGAGCTTCGGGACCGGATATCCGGCGACTTTTATCGAAAGCTCCTTCCGCTTCTGCCGGGCAAGTTTGTTGTCCAATTATATAAACTTTGGGAAAGACAGGACGAATTGAATACAGTACTACTAATACACTTTTGATGTCCCTAAAAGCTCGATCCCGTGTTTTTTTACGAAATCCAGGGTAATCTTTAATGTGGTTAATGTCTGCACTGGTCCTTCTCAAGCTTGTATCAGTCACTAAACATGTTGTTATGTCTAGAGATAGTGATAATCATTGATATTGTTTGATTATTTATTTTTGTTGTAGGTAAGGTACATTTCGTCAATTTAATTAAATAGACTTACAAAACACAATTTTTCAATTTCCTCTGTGAATCTTGTACGAGTTACTTTTGAGGATATAGAGAAGGTATACTCGTATTTTAGATGTAGTATCTAAATTCTAAAACAGTTTCAAGAATTGTCTACAAAACGTGAAATAGTCATAAATGTGTCTAATTAGTGTTCGTGTGCTCTACTTACTTAATTAGGAAAATAATTCGTGATGTTTATGTATGCGTTTACACATTTATATACTAACGAAGAGAAATTTAAAGACCAATCAATGGTACGTTCTTAGTCTTTAAAAACTTCACAGACTGCTCTAGTTTGGGTACAGGCACTAAATTTTTAATGAATAGACGGGAAGTTTGCTAAAGTTTTTAAACACCTATTGCGGAAGCTTTAAGCTTTATCGCAGCAAGCTAAGTGAAAACAAAGTGGCGTTCCGCTCGAACTTGGCGCCATAAAGAAATGGCACTACCCTGGTCAAGTACCGACCCCAAACTTGTAACAAATCGAAGGCAACATACGATTTTTCTTCGTGTAACGAAGTGTAAAACATGTTTCGTAGACACTAAACTTCTAGCACATATTTGTAATTTTTTTTAGGTTGTTCTTTTCTTAAAAATAATTATGTTTACTTACTTATAGAAGAAATACGTTTGGGAATCTTTTGCGGGACAGGCAAGCAATCTGTCAATATTATCTCTCAGATCTAAAACTTCCAATTATGCTAACATACATAACAGTGGCTACATGGTTTAGAACATTGTTCGTATGCATGAAATGAGCGAAAATTTGATGAAACACATTGAAACAGCGTTTAATTTAATTAGAAAAACGAAAATGTTTCGCTTATTTTTTTCTTAACTGGGTAATTCCTACGCTTAAAAGGTATCCAAGCAGATAAATTTAGTGCACCGGCTTCCCTCTATTTATTATTAACTCGACAAGTTTCCCGAAATTTTTGGTTGAAACTAAATTTTCTGGCTAAATTAGAACACACGTGCTACTAATCGCGGCGGGCGAAGTTTTCGACGCGTGCTGGGAACTATGCAGCCGTATTATACAAACAAACTATATTAATTATCTGTTTTTTTTAACCGTTTAAAACAAAACTATGACCATAGACTAATTGTTATACAGATTCATCCTACCTTTAGTCTCTTTTTTTTCTACCAAGGGTGCGAAGTGTTGTCTAAAACTAAAGAAAATGTTACGGTAAAATTTAGACGACAGACTAGCAAACTGTCACTATTGCATCTTTTTATTTAGCTTTAAACCTAAAAATATGGGCACCCACGACCTGAGAAACAGTCATGGTTTTGTTTATGCAACATTTCATGTGCTCTGCCTAAACATTTGGGAATACAGGCGTTATGTATGTTTTTTTATCTCCAAAATCTTGCCAGACTTTAACGTCAAGGTTGTCTCACATTGTTAGTCTCTGCTTTGTTATGACGTAGATACTCAACAAGAATAATATGAACCAAAATAAACAATAGAAGCATTAGATGGAGTACGTATCGCAACTTGAGAACGAAAGTGACCTGAGTCGAATAACCAGACCAAAAAAGATTCCAATTTCGTTACTTGTTTTTTTCGCAAACTAAATGAATGTATCTAAGAGAGAAAGATGTCAGAACTTTATTGTAATATTTATAAACCTAAAATTCTGTTAGAAGTGGCTGCGATGCGTAAAATAGTCATGATTTAAATAACGTTTCGTGTTCTCTGTTTATCCCATTTTGAAATATGGGAGTGATTGGATGTCATAACAAATATTCGATGATTCTTAATCTTCATGCATTGAGTGGACATTAGAAAACCAAATAAGTCGTTTTGTGCGCTATTTCCAAGCTACAATCTAAGAACACCAACGCCAATTTTGAATGGCATTGTTGTTGCTGTCGGAATGGGTTTGATTCCGTTGGTAATTGGACATGACAGCAGCACAAATACGTCTCGCTGATTGGCTGGGATTGGCCGTCTGTGAAACAGAATATCCAAGATCGCGTCAATCGCAGTGATTTGAAGCGAAAATAATTAATCTGACCAGAATAGAAGTGGTAGCCAGTTTTAAAATGAGTAAACTTCCATTGTTTTGATGTTTTTCCATACTGACAAATAAAACTTTTTTTTTGTGCAATTTCAATTGAATTTCCATTAAAATAACTAAGCTAAGCTAATACTATCTTTATACTAAAAATAATGTTTCTATTTTAAGAATTCGAACATATGAAATGACAACTTACCGGCTTTTTCCAAAGGTAAAGAAATTTTAGGAATAATTGTTAACGTTTTTTCCTAATCAACTAAAAAGAGGGACTTCTGGGTTGATAATGAGGCATCTGAAATCTGTTTGGCTTTCCAAATGTCATACAATGGTGATCACCTTATCTTCGGATGGCCCATTTACTCGCATGCCTTATGGTATTAAAGAAATAAAAAAGAAAAGGCTTGAAACGACCCGCCGATTTACCGAAGCTAAACAGATTATGAAGGAAAATTTATGGATAGAAACACAGCAATGTTTTTGGAATTATCCTGAAGCTTTAAATAATTCCCTGTCCGACCTAATTAATTTAAAAATCAAAATATCCGAAAGCCGAGTCAGGCGCAGACTGCACCCAATCAAAACGTAATTTGTACTTTCCTTTGCCATCGGACCCCCAACTCTTTCATCTTCTCAATTTGTTAATTTTAAAATAATACCCCCCTTTCCGGTGGGGGGATTGTTCTTTCCATCGCAGCCTTTTATAATCCAATTTTGTTTTTTGCTAAGCCAAATGGCGGAAAGTAAACGTTTGAATTTTCATTGCCGATGAAGGGTGAGCTTGGGTTGTTTTTACAGCGTCCGTTTCAATGTTATTGTGAAGTGTTCGATACTTCATTTTGTCAATCAGTGTTGTCATTCTTATTTAAAAGTTAGAGATTTAATCGGACACTACAGGGTGAATAGGTAGTTCAAGGGGTCTATATCTTTGTCTTCTGTGTAGTGTAGTATTTAGTGCTTGAGGTAAGGTCACTTCTTTCCGTTTCGTCGTGGATGTCGTAAGAGACAGAAATAGACTTAGTCGATTAAGTCGAAACACGAGCAAACGACAGGAAGACATTAAAAATACTCATAGAATATTTACTTGTATACCTATCTATGAGAATAGTTAAATTAAAATAAATTAAGTTTAGTATACAGGGTGTCTCTGACATAGGGGCTTTAAATGTAGGTATCGACTTAACTCCTCAAACGGAACTTCTTTTGTTCTACAACTTTTAAAAAAAACTTTTTTTTAAAGATTTAATAATTTCATACAAAGTAAATGGAATTTTCAATGTACAGCGTCCACTGACGTCTGC
>BHDV01008945.1:142544-198545 GCA_005406045.1 Adoxophyes honmai | reverse complement strand
GATGGAAGGTCACCCTCATTATTAAACAAATGCTTTCAGTATAGCCCAAATTTGAAGTCGGTTTTTTTTTGTTTAAAATTATGTTCTTTCAGTCTTCACTTGTTTTAAAAGGTAAACTGATTTTATAAAGTAAATACTATGTTACCACAGGACAGGTTTTGTTATGTAGGTAATTTTCTTATTGCGTCTAGACATAATAGTAAGTATAAGAATATTATATTTATGGTTGATAAAAATATCCTCTTAGGGGCATTAGGTATACGGTTGAAAAATAATATCTTTGACCTCCAACCTTGCCACGGTGACGTCTAAGCTTTGTAGTGTTGTGTGTCTCGCCTACGTTAGTCTGTCAACTTTCGTGTGATGTTTTTATATATAAGGCTTTATATATTATAGGCGACAGGCTAGCAGCCTGTCACTATAGTACATCTGAACTTAAAACCCAAAAAGTACCAGAAGAGTCTACGAAACGCGAAATAGATTATACATACATACAATCACACCTGTATTCCCAAACGGGGTAGGCAGAGCTCACAAAACGCGATATAGAGAAAACAATGACTATTTCATGTTTTGTGGCCACTTCTAGCATACTAGAAGGTTTTGAGGTGGCAGGTACAATGGAGACAGGTTGCTAGCCTGTCGCCTAAATTAAACCTTAACCTTTGTCCTTAGTCGCCTCTTACGACATCCATGGAAGAAATGGAGATGTGTTATTCTAAACCCGACACCACACGGGTCGAAATAGATTATTATATAGATTTATCTATGTAGCGTTACGAGTGATTTACCTACCCCATTTGGAAAACACGCGTGTAATATGTATGTATGTACTAGCTTTTGCCCGCGGCTCCGCTCGCGTTAAATTCGGGGTATCACAGAAGAGATAGCACACATACCAATTTTATAGCTTTCTACATTGAAAACTTCCACTCCTCACTTTAGGGAAATGGGGGGTTTTGAAGAGACAAAATGTAGCCTATGTCACTCTCCATGCCCTAAACTATCTCTACCTAAAAAATCACGTCAATCCATCGCTCCATTTAGCCGTGAAAGACGGACAAACAAACAAAACACACTTTCACATTTATATAATATTGGTACGGATGTGTGTACGTACGTGTACTACTATGTACTCTTACTAAGCTAAAATGTTACTGTTTTTAATATTAACAGCCGTCAGTTTACATCGCCAACAATCCTTGATTTAACGACCGATTCCGTCACGTAAACTCGGGTTAAACTGCTAAACTTTCTCATAACATTTGAACTCATTACGCGAAACGTTTAATATTTAAATAGTTATGTCACTTTAATGCTCGGAACGAGTTCAAACCACCGGTCTGTGTCGTAAATAAGCGAGGCTATGAAAATTTAATTCCATAGCCCCTTAATTTTAAATCCAAGGTTCGTATAAACGTGTAATTAATTGCTCTATTATTAAACAGTGTTTTAAGCGAATTTGTTTTGTAAAAGTGCCTGTTCTCCAGTAATTCTCTTGGTGTATAGAATCGTGAAAAAGCCGTGATAGCCCAGCGGTTCGAACTGTGGTCTCTCAAGCAGAGGGTCGTGGGTTCAAACCCCGGGCTCGCACCTCTGACTTTTTCGGAATTTATGTGCGATATCAAATTTGATATTTATCACGAGCTATTCGGTGAAGGAAAACATCGTGAGGAAACCTACACACAGCGACGAAGAAATTCAACGCTGTGTGTGAAGTTCCCAATCCGCACTGGGCCCGCGTGGGAACTATCGCCCAAGCCCTCTCATACTGAGAGGAGGCCTGTACCCTGCAGTGGGACGTATATAGGCTGATGATGATGATGATAATGATAGAATCGTGAAACTAGTGATTTAGTTTAGCGTGCCGTGTGGTCTGGACTGTAAGTATAAAATCAGTGATACAAGGCACTAAAACTACTTATTTGCAGTTAGTTAATCTAATTGCAGTGTGGTGTCGGGATACACCTCTCCATTTCTTCCGTGGTTGTCGTAAGAGGCGACTAAGGAAACAAGTTTAGGTATGCTTTAGGCGATAGGCTAGCAACCTGTCACTATTCTACCTCTTCCATGTTTGTAAACCTAAAACTATGCTAGAAGCGTAAAATAGATATAATCATGGTTTTGTCTACGTCACGTTTCGTGTGCTCTGCCTACCCCATTAGGGAACACAGGCGTGATTGTATGTATGTAATTAATCAAAACACCCTTATTACTTTATTAACGTAGGTACTGTATTTCACCACGTTTCTTATTGTGTCTCTTTTTGTCGGTTTCAATAATTAATAAGTCCGCCTTTGTACTTTGCCATTTAATTTGTATACAGGGTGGCCCATCTAAAACGGTCAGTATGGGGAAGTCCGAAACTATACGAGATACGAAGATCTCTTCTTAGGAACCATGACATCGATTTTAATAAAAAGAAAAACTGCATTCATACATTTAAAAAAAAAAAGTGTACTCAGTCCGGGAATCGAACCCGGTTGTTTTGAAAAAAAAACCACTGTTTCTATTTAGATATCGATTGTGTGGGTCTTAAGCAGTAAATATGTGTGTAAAACATGATTTCTAAAATTAATAAAATGCATTGTTTTTACATGCTTTGATTTTATTTTAGTAGGTGTTCGAAGTGACCACCGCCTTTCTCAATACCTACTACGTTTGTAACTGTGATCACTCTGAACACCTACTAAAATAAATTAAAGCATGTAAAAACAATGCATTTTATTCATTATAGAAATCATGTTTCTTGCACATATTTACTGCTTAAGACCTACACAATCGATATCTAAATAGAAATAGTAAAAGTTTTTTTTTTCAAAACAACCGGGTTCGATTCCCGGACTGAGTACAATTTTTTTTTAAATGTATGAATGCAGTTTTTCTTTTTATTAAAATCGATGTCATGGTTCCTAAGAAGAGATCTTCGTATCTCGTATAGTTTCGGACTTCCCCATACTGACCGTTTTAGATGGGCCACCCTGTATATCGCACCGGTTGTATAACGGTGGGACAAGAGCACAATGGTTGAAAAATTTAAAAATGAGTTAAGTATACACAAACGTAAAGGAAAATTTTTGATTTGTGTACACTAACTTAACTAATTTTTCGGATTTTTCAACAATGTTATGTTTTTCTGCATTCTGTGTTTTTTTTTAACACAATAAAGTGTTTCTAACTCACTTAATAAACTTTAACTCTAACCAAGCATCACTAAATTCACTAAGTTTTGCAATGCTATCTTTCTTCTCTGATTCTTCTCCATACCTATCTTACCTGTCCAGGTAATGAATGCCTGTCATGTCCGGGTCTGCAATAGGCCTCTAATGAGGCCTCCTTGGGCCTCTCTTTATTAACGACCAATTATATTTATTTGCGCGACGTGGTTATGCTGACCAAATTCTTTCTTAATTAGGCGTGGAGGGATGTTTTTTGGGACAATGTTGTTGGAAGTTATTTCTATGATATTTTCAAACCGTGTGATGTTGTATTTAGAATAACGCCTCACCATTTCTTCTGTGGATGTTGTAAGACGAAGTCTGTGGAAGCAAACAGGTTTAAGTATAATTTAGACGACAGGCTAGCAACCACTTTTACCTCTTAACTTTAAAAAATATGCTGAAACTGACTTGGTTTTGTCTATGTAACGTTTTATATAGTCTGCCTACCCTTTTTAGGAGTACAGGCATGATGTATGTAAATGTAAAATTTTAAGTACAACTTGTTCGTCCGTCGCCAAAATGGTGACACCTTCTCAACCCTCAACCTTTCCCCCGCATCATGTAAATCGCTATCACAATGATTTACCTACCGTTAATCATGTTAAAACATAAGAGATGTCACAAAACAAAATACCAATCAAGTGCTAATCGAACTTCAATCTTGTACATTGGCTTCTTCATATGGTTCTATATCTCTAAAGGATAAAACAACCACTTTGCTAACTATTTGTGTGTCTCAAAAACGCGGGGTCTATCTGAATCTATTGGCTGCTTCTGCCAGCCACGGAGGAAATGTAGTGGTGGTCATCTAAATCCAACACACCATGCGGGTGTTTTTAACGATAAATTGTTTACTTACTTACAATTTAGAATTCGTGAACTCGTTATTCCCTTTTCCAATACGGAACCTTAAAAAAATCGTTCAAAAATTCCTACCCAAATTCAGATCACGCTCGGAGTAGATTCGCTGAATATAATTCCCGTAACAATATTATTTTAGCCAAGCTTTTGTACCAATTGTCCACGGCTGGACATTTTCCTTCTTATCGTATTATTTAACGAATAACGAATAAAAAAGGTGTATTATTCCCAGCATTAATAGTCTGGTCACGTAGTTGCGTTACACCCGCCATTTTGCTTTGTTTGCCCTCTATGACATTGATATTACAATAATTCATTCCATAATTTTTCGAAGAACGTATATATGTCGAAGGCGGATTGTATAATCCGCCGTTTTACATAACGCCTAGCCGTTTTGCAAAACAGCGCCGTTTTGTAATGCGGCGGCTCAACGTTTAGCCGGATTGAATGCGGCTGAACGAAAAACCGCCGGAATGAATTCGGCGCTAAACGTTATTCATTACGGCTAGGCATAATGTAATACGGCGAGAGATTAGCCGCCACTTTGTCGTTTTTAGTTCAGATTTTTAACACTCGTGGCGCTGCCTAACATAAACAGTAGAGGATTTAGAGATTATAATAGGTTAGGTTAGGTTAGATTACATTAGATTAGGTTAGGTTAGGTTAGTTTATTTTATTTATGTTTATTTTATTTAGCATTCTTTGTTTTGTAAGTATTGTTACCCTACAATTTTAGTAGTAGTACAATGCGGCTAAACGTGGGCCGCCTTTTTGAAGAACGTTTCGCAACTACAATCCGGCTGAACGTTGAGCCGCCGTTTTACAAAACGGCGCTGTTTTGCAAAACGGCTAGGCGTTATGTAAAACGGCGGATTATACAATCTGCCTGCGACATATCGACTAGGACGCCTAATGTAATGAAGTCGGTTAAGAAGCGCATCGATTTCGTTTGCGTAATCGCGAAGAACTGTATGGAAGCTGTCTTGACCGCAGCAGTTGTGCAAACATGTCACTTGGAGGCGCTGTCTCTATTTCCATATAGTTAAAATAATAACATAGACAACTAATATTAATTAAATGTTGGATTTTGTAGTTTATAAATCCATGTCAATCGGCCTGTTAGTGTTTTAACGTGCAGAGTCGTTTCTGGCACAATAATTATTCCACTAAAAATATTGTAAGTATTGTCATCTACCTAACATAAAGTAAGTACCTACACAAAATTTCAGTTCAATTGGTAATTGCGAAGTTACCAAATTAACAATCAATATTTGATTACTGACAAACCAACATCGGGACAGGAGACACTAAGTAAAAGCTTGTAAAACATTTTTACCAATCAAACAAAACACATCGGGTATGAGATAGAATCTGCAGAAAAAACATTTTACATTTCTACGCAACATCGAATTGTAAACTCGTCTATTTCTCGAATAAAAAGCGACATATTGTGATTTAGGGTTCGCGGCCCGAAGGATCGGTCGGTGTCCGTATTCCACACCATTCGACCGTCACCGGATCGGGCATCTCTTACTGCCATCGGTTGTCAGAGCAGGATAGGAAAGACGTAAAGACGCGATTGTTGTCGAAAGACTCCAAATCGGGGCAGGGTTGGCACACAGTTTAGATTGATTTTGAATTTATTGGGAAGCTGCTGCCAGTGGGAAGATATAGCGGCTTTCATCTAAGACGGACGATTTATCTTGGAACGTTTTAGAATGGAAAATAGAAATGTGTAGTTCAATTTCTAAATACTTTGTAGCCTCCGCATGAGCGTAGCTCTTTTAAAATCTCTCGGTATAAGATGTATGCTGAAAGGTTACTTCCCTCGCTGGATAATAATGTTGTGTCCTCGTTGGATTCAATTATTTTTCGTATGATATAGGTTTGGTATGCTTACCGCTCATTTAGAAGATTTAATGAATTTAACATACCTGTAACAAATAAAAATGAATTAGTTACCTACTACTTTAAAGGACAACATATAAAGTATATATTTCATAATAACATTAAATTTTATAAACAAAATCACATAAAGCAGAACAATGGAAAAATACTTCAAATAATTAATGTCTACCTTAACATACATTAATTGTCATGTTTAAAATACATTAATTATTGCTTCCGGTGATAGGTCACAAATTGGCCCGAAACTTGTAAAGTAAAGAAAACTTATAATAATATGTTTTATTTCACATTGAGTGAGTGTGTGTAGTTTTATGTTTGGAAAGCATTAATGGATATATCAATATATCGTATGTTATTGATAAAACCAAAAAGATTTGTACGAATTCACCTCCTTTTTCTGATGTTATTATTATAAGTCGGCAAGTCTGTATCTAATTTGGCTTATACGCGGAGAATCAATCGAATTTGAGTAAGGTTTGGCTTCGATTTTGCTGTATTTTCATTAAAGTTCCCGACGTAATCCACTTTCATTTGAAACTCTGGAAAAACTCAGTTACAGTTGAAAAGGTAGCGTCGAGGAGATTATAGATTTTTTTACAAACAAAGTAGGTATTAGCTGCAGAAGCTCAACGGTGGCACGTTTAGTGTGTTCTGCCTACAATATTTCGAATTACAGGCGTGATATTTTCAGTTCCAGTTTCACAGATAAACAAATAATAAATTTTAGGAAATTATTTAAGACAACTTTACTGGCTCCAAAAACCACAAAACAAGATTTAATTACCGACCCCAAAAAGGGATTTGTCGAAAAAAATAAGCTCGAAATTTATTACCGATACGGCTTCCCGTCAAATTGCCACTTGTTATAGCAAAGGAATATTTAAAAGATTTTTCTGACAATAATTTCGGGGAGTTTTAGCCGAAACAATCTTTATAAGTTCGTAAAAGAACAGATGTCTGACAAATTAACGTCGGGGTCAGCCCACGATGGCGGCTAAATGTAACAATTTGAGGGAATAATTCCGAAATGGATATTTTAGTCAACTGGGCTGAGCCGTTTGTTTTCCAGGGCTAAGTAATTAATTAACCCACGTTTTGTAATAATTTCTTATTTTTTAAATGCTTGCCCATTTTCAAATTTCGTCGTCACTTTTCTTTTGTTATGCAGATGAGTAACAGAGACATTATATTTATATTATATCTAGCCTGGGTCGGTATCCCACTGCTGGGCAAAGGCCTCCTCCCATGTCCTCCATTTCTCCCGATCTAGAGCGGTTCTGTGCCAGTCGTCGAGAATTTTGTGTTTATTCCTTTTTTGCAATTAAGTTAGTGTTTACTTACTTACGTACCTTAACCTATATTCCCACCTCTTACTTAAAAAATGGAGAGATATTATTCTAATAGAAGTGTTAGTCGTCTAAAATCAAAATAGTAAAATTTACTGTTATGGCATTACTAAGTTTATCAATCTCAGGGACTACAAAATGATAATATAGAGTTCAGATTTCCTTTCATTCCTTCCTGTCCTGCAACTGACATTGACACGTGTGAAGTTCAAAACTACAACAACAGCGCATTTACTGAGTCCTATCTTATACGTCTCACTTCCAATTTATTTACGACTTTCCGCCCGCGGCTTCGCCCGCGTGGAATTCGGTTATGTTGCGGTATAAAGCGAACATTCCCTCGGGAACAACATTTTTTTCCGGGATAAAAAGTACCCTATTATTTAATCCGGACTTCTATTTTTACGTCTGCAAAATTTCAAAGCAATCGGTTCAGTAGTTACGGCGTGAAAGCGGAACAAACAAACAAACAAACTCACTTTCTGATTTATAATATTAAGTAAGGAAGTAAGGATTATGAAGGCTATCAACATTATATACGATACGTATATGGGTTCTGATCCATTGTGCCGACATCACTGATGCACAAAGGGATGATTAAACTAGAAGCTTATATATCGTGTGCCCGCATGTCGTCTTAGGACTACTATTACACTGAACTCAAGATTTTTAAAGACGAATACGCAGGTAGTGAAGGATATCTATTATTTTTCCATACGACATTCTAGAGGTTTGTGATAAATAACTAATAACTCGTCGTGTAGTAGAATCACTGTGACTGAATTTCTAAGGACGTTACAAAATCACGGTAGTTGTTCCTTCGTTAGGGTCAATTCCCACCAAAAGAGCAGCGCAGCGCGGCGTAGCGCAGCGACCCGCTCCGTGGAATGAGAATTTCAACTTTATTTTCATTACAATAAGACTTATTATCGCATGAGAAACTCTTACGATGCGGGCGCATGCCCGCGTATCCATGGTAATAACAACGCATTCCATAAACGAAGCCGTGCGACTGCGCGAGCCTTCGCAGGAATGTCCGAGGATGCTCGAGCAGTCGCGACGGCCGCTGTCAATACAATACATATGTCAATATGTCAATAATTATGTAAATTCCAGCGACTTCCTACGCATTCCAGCGGCTTCTCGAACAGTCGCAGGAATCGTCGCGCATTCTCCACGGAGCGGGTCGCTGCGCTACGCCGCGCTGCGCTGCTGCTCTTTTGGTGGGAATTGACCCTTACTGTAGCTATCTTCAACACTCGCGAAACTCACACTGAACTTTACTGTTTTTAGCGCTTATTCGACAGTCTAATAACACGTGTGATATCGGGTTTTTAATAACGCCTCCCCATTTCTGCCATGGGTGTCTTAAGAAGTGACTAAGGAAGTATATCCCTTAAAACATAAAGTCAAAGTCAAAGTCAAAGTGTTTTATTTGTGAAACATAGGTGATAGCTGTGTTACAGAGGTGTTCGTTTGATTACAAGTTGCACTATGTTTTGCCGATTGGCGTACAAAAACATTATGAAGGTTACATACAGGAGTTAAGTTTGTAGCATTACAATTATATAATATGTTTTACACAAGAAACTACAGAATGATTTTATAATGTCAAATTAAATAAAAGAAAATGATATGTCACAAATAAATAAAATAAATTAAAGATTTAAGGGGAAATTACATATCTTAGCCTATTTCTTTTGTCGTTTCTTATGACATCCTCGGAAGAAATGGAGCAGTGTTACACTAAACCCGACACACGGGTCACGTTAGCATCTGAATAGCAATAAGAAAATTCAAAACCTTCCGTATAGAATATTGTGAACAAAAATGTTCATGCAATAAAATGTATCGAAATGTGATTTTCTGCACCAATGCTTTCTCTTTGCACGTATTGAGAAATCTAATGCTACTCTTGTATCTGAGGTATAAGGTTGCAAGGTAGAACTTTTATTTTAATACTACTACGACTAGACTAGTAAAGACTAAGGAAACAAGTTAAATTATGTTTTATGCGACAATGACGGCCTGTGACGCCGATGTGCAATTGTTTGTGGAATTTTCAATTACCGTTCTTTTTAGGTATACATCGTATAAATGTTACCTTTGAATAATTTTTAAAATTAAAATATTAATTTAGATAAAGTTACGCGATTGTAAATAATTAGGTATAGAAATACTCGTGACTATTTATGTAATTCACCCCTTCGGGATCATTTCCTAAATTTCATTCATATTCCCTTTAATTTGCAGCAGTCACAAAAAAACTAGTTATATGTAGATATAGTATAGTTATTTACTAAAGTAACACTACCATTGCTTAAATAAATAACATACATTCCCCCCAATATAAAGGCAACTCTACACGTGTTGAAACTATTCTCTCGAATATGGTATCATGGTATCATTGTTGACTGAATAATATATTAGCTTTACAACGTGTGCACCGACACAAAATGTTAGGAAAATAATCTTCACACAGGGTACAATAGCGACATGTTCCTGGCCTGTCGCCTAAAATATACCTTAATCTTCTTGGAAATGTCCTTAGTCGCCTCTAACAATTCTAAACCGGACACAATTATCTGCTCGTTCAAAACTCGAATCGAAAACAATACATAAATACATAAAATCACGCCTGTGTTTCCAAATGGGGTAGGCAGAGCACACGAAACGTGGCTTAGACAAAACCATGATTATGACTATATCACGCTTCGCAGCCACTTCTAGCATAGTTTTAGGTTTGTAATGATGGAAGAGGTATTATAGTGACAGGTTGCTAGCCTGTCGCCTAAAGCATACCTAAACCTATTTTCCTTAGTCGCCTCATACGACATCCACGGAAGAATTGGAGTGGTGTTATTCTATTCCCACACCACACAGGCAAATCGAAAACAAACACTGACAAATAGAGATTCTTCAATAACCGTTCGGGATTGGGACTGGCAGAATTTTCCCACATTTTTCGCCGAACTTGCAGGTACCTATCGCAAGGCAAACACGGGGATGGAGTGTGTACACTGCAGAGATAAGTCGGCGTCAATGCAGCGGACGATGCGGTTCGAAAGGCCGCCAATATTATTGTGCCGTTCCAACTGGACTAGCGAGCCTGAAAGAATAGTGGAGCTTGATTGTGCTTCGGACTTAGAAAACGCTTTGAACTGAAACTGCTGTGGGACTCGATTGTGACGAAAACCATAGATAAATTTCGTCTTTAATCCGCCATGGGCTTAAAATACCACACATACGTACATAAAATACATACAAAACGCTGCGTAGACAAAATTATTACTATTAAACGTTTTGCAGCCACTTCTAACATTTTTAGGTTTTAAATTAAAAGTTTACTTAAGACATGTTGCTAGTCTGTCGCCTAAAATACATCTTAAACTATTTTCTTAAGTCGCCTCTTACGACATCCATGGAAGCAATGGAGGGGCATTACCACACGGTAGATATTTGTACAGTAATTTAACGACAAGCTAGCAAATGAGTTGAATGGAGTACGTGAACGTGATAAGGCGCGATTTTCCGTCCACCACACTGACACAAACATAAAATCTGTGCCTAGAATTAAAACGTCGCGTTCATGAATAATATTCAGGCTACAGTCACACAAAATGAAAGGGAATGCCTAATCCCCTCTCTCCAATGAATACATTGAAAATATAAGTGGGGTGTAAAAGATTACAGCGTGCCACGAGTGACAACTTAATTCATGTTCAAATAATGTTCTTAATAATTCACCAACTAATTTCGTGAAACCATCTCCGCTTTGAGGATTCTGCGTTAAATTCCGCTCCTACATACGTGTTACGTCGGATTCCGCAATGACATACGCTCGCTTATCCGCACCCGGCTCTGCAGCACTGCAGTTGAATATTTTGAATTCAACAATTAAACTTAACGACGCGACTTGCAAAAACGTGGCGTGGCTGAATTGTTAAGTACTGCATACTAAATTTTGCACTTTAGGGTTAGATTACATACATACACATTCTCACGCCTGTATTCCCAAGAGGGGTAGGCAGAGCACATGAATTCAAAAATCCAGTGCCACGTTTAGCAATTTCAGGGTAACCAGGTAAATAAACGTGATATTGCAGTGACAGGTTGCTACCCCATCGCCTACAATATACTAACCCTTTCCCAGAGTCGACTCTTACGATACCCACGGAAAGAAAGGGGAAGGTTGTATTCTAACCCGGCACCACACGGGTAGGGTTAGATTTTACCATTATAATCGTCGTTTAATCGTGTGTTGTCACAAACACCTTTCCATTTCTTCCATAGATGTCGTAATAAAACGATTAAGGAAATAGGTTTAGTTATGTTTTAGGCGGAAGACTAACAACCTATCTTTATAATACTTTTCATCTAATGATTGATCACAAAATTATCCTGAATATAGTCGATATCTTGACTACTTTTTTGTGTGCTCTGCCTACCAGTAGGGCATACAAGCATGACGTGTGTATGTAATCGTATGCAATGAGTTACACTTCTTTGGACGATCCTGTTGTAAAAGGTTTGAATGACAATTTATTGCAACTCGCTCTGTTTTAGGGTGTTATTTTTCCGCATCCCACATAAGATACACATCACTAGCACAGGAGTGCGGATGGCCGATTATCTAGATGCTGGTCACGGCAGCCTGTTACGGGTATTATGTCTATGTATAATTTATATACGTCGTGTTTCAATCTAAGTGTAAGTGATTGCGGAATTCGGATGCGGAAAGGGACTTCAAGGATTCGAGAAGTACACGCGGTACGTTACTAATGCAAGGTTTAAAAGTGAGAGCGGAGAGCTAGTAATTCATGAGGATGATACGGCAGAAAATTCGTTTGAAAATTGTTCGAAAATATTGAGTATGTCTACAATTTTTTGTTACCTACATTAGATTTAAACAAGAAATAAATAAAAATCAAAATAAGGTACCGTCAATGAGGTTAGGTACTGTAAAGTCAAGAAAAAAATGTATCTAGGCCCTCACAATATTTTATTATGAAGAAAAATCTGTACCTTTTATCAAAGGAAGTTACTACATTACGCAAAAATTGGCTGCAAAGCGTGAAATAGTCATGATTTTGTCTGTGTCATGTTTCGTGTGTTCCGCCTACCCCTTTAGGGAAAACCAGCCGCGCCGCGCGTTTATATTTTACATAATTATGTATTTAATCTGTCAATCGCGTATCGTTAGGTAGCCCATTGCCAGTAATAAATAAGACCTCGTCGAGTAAAAAAATAGTTTTTTGACAGTTAAGTGTGTCACAGGCAAAATTCGTCCCCGGTAGCAAGGTAAATGGGCCGCTATTATTGAAACCTGCTGGTAATTATCGGTGATTCCACTAATCGCACCGCATTACCGCACCGCCCGAATATTACCCGGCGATATTGGCAATACGGTAAACGGCACGGTGTAATAATAATTGTAGCAATGTAATTATTTTCGGTGCACCAATTGCAATGGCCGCTGGGAGAAATTTGCGCAGTATTAGGTTTTTTTTTGTGAGCTTTTAACGTCTGTACCTACTACCATATAGAGAAACGAAAGAAAACTACGAATACTTACCAGATTTTTTAATAATCTGACTGACAGCCTACACGTTTTTGTTTAGTCACCTTACCTAATTCTACCACACTTAAATTAATTCTTGTTTTTTTTTTAATTTAAAACGTTAAAAAACAGCCTTTTGTCGTTATTTTTCATGTCTAGATTGAGATAAAAACAATCCTCTTCGTATTGTACTTTGTCTAATCATAAGCGAAATTTGCTAAAAATAGCCTCAAAAGTTCGAATCCGTCATGGGTTTGGTACCTGTGTACCGGTTTATATACTCTACCACTCTCTTTGGAAATTTATTCCTGCTTGTGTACAAAAAAAACTGTTAATTTCCAAATTCATAAAAGAAATTCTACCCATACTTATATCATTCACTGTCAAAACAGACATCATGTCGAAGAAAAAACAAAAAGGAATCTGAAATATTAATTTGATACGAATAGGCGGTAGGTAACTCATAATAAAAACGAAAACATCATTACTTCTCGATATCTCAGCGAATATTTTTACGAGGTTCCCTTTGGAGTATATTGTGATCATCAAAACAAGCGTACAAAAATAACTTGACAGTCAAGTATCCGATACATGATCTAAAGCGTTGTTTGTGACCTTGGTTTTGTTTACTTATTCTTGCCCACAACCGTCCGAATGCCCGCGTTTTCTTTTCTTGGGTAATTTTGGCTCCTCGAAGCGTCGTTAGGGTAGTAACGCCTAATTGTGAAAAAGTAAGGCGATGGGAGTAACAAAGGCAATAAATTACGGCTGCTGAAAACAGCGATTAACTAGAGGGGGATAGTTGGAAAATTAGGCAGGCTTAGTGAATTACATTATAAAGCACTTATAAAGATAATATATCAGTTATATATTACATCTAAAGATGAACACTTATAAAGTTTAATAAACGTGTGCATTATACTTTTAATTTAAAACGGTAGGTACAGTCAGCGTCTGATACATGTATACACTTTAGTACCTTTTCTAATTAACCTCATATTTGAACTCTCGCTTGAAATTGTCACTGCGATCACAGTGACAAAGTACCAAAGTGTAACCATGTATCAGACGCTGACTGTACGTAGTTAAAAAACGCGAATATGATTAGCTTTATCAACTATTGATTAAACAGACGATCGTTATTTAAGTTACAAACATAATATAAATGTCACGCCTGAGATCCCAAATATAGTAGGCGGATCAGGTACACAAAATCTATTTCACATTTTGCTGCCATTCTAGAAATTATTTAGGTTTAACTCGACATCACATGCAAAACTTCAAAACCCAGCACCCAAAGCTTTTGAATAAAAATCAGCCACACTTTTTACTTGGACCTACACTAGCTCTAAATAATTGCTTTAAACACTGAAATAAATAACCCACAAAAACAATATCTTGACTCGCTGACCCTCGCCCCACTTTTTACATAAAATTGGCCCTCACACCTCATCGGGGGCAATTTAACGCCGATAAAACATATAGCCAACATAAAGGAAAAAAACGTCTAAAGGGGCCTCTGCGACGCTGAGTGTACTCATAGGAAGGGTTATCTTGCGATAACTGAAGTGGTTTTCGATGACAAAGTAAGGTGAACGCCATTTTGATTTTTAGTTGAAAAGTTTTGAGTCGGATACTTTAGATTAGCGTGATTAGATTGCTTGGTGCATTGGCAGGGTTTTAAGTTTTTTATACTGACTGAGCTTCTGATCTAGGATATTTTAAAGAGACTTTGTCGCAAAATTCTGTTGAAAGATCGAAGACATTTTTTGTGCGATCTTTAGACTATTCAAGCTTAATAAGGATAACATGATATCAATGTAATTAACAGATTTCCTATTCTCGTGTTTATCACATAACGAGATTGATTCACGTTATTTTACATTTTTAATACGGTTTTAGTTAACTTGGTACTTTTAGCCGCATTACAACGACCGTCTTCATGATTAGAGACTTTAACTTCTACTACTTTTAGTGGTTTATACTTAATAATAACGTCACTCATTCGAGCCAAGTGATAAATATGTAACTAATAATTTCAGTAACGCTAACACAGTCTTCATTGGAGCTCCATTCTAGAAATAGATTCCAGTCCCAGTTAGAAAAAAGGGAATACCATTTCTCGCTTGAAATGTTCACATCATTATTTCAACACAACACAATACAATAACAATACAATAGAATATTTCATCATCAAAGTTCTCACTATGCAAACTAATACAGAAATCAATTTCCAGTCATCAGAGCATCGTCAAATGCATTTCGAGCTTCCTGAATGTAGCACACCAGATACTTGGCAAAACCTTCTCTCAATCCATTTAAAACTGAATCCTCGTAGTCACCACTAGCATTCAACATTAAAACCCTACAATCCCACAAGTGCTGTGTACTGAATACAAATTTAAAAGGAAACCTAGGTCTCAGAATAAATCCAGGACGTAGACAGCCGCATCCGCCGCCGGCAACTTTGAAGCATATCAAATGAGACGGCGAAATGTAAGGATTGTAACTTTTTCTTAAAAGAATTTCAAACCTGTTAGAAGAAGGTTTCGGTAGAGAGCTCAGGTAATAAGGTATCGGTTACATCGTTACACGATATCTTACAGATAATAATATTTTCGGACTATTTTTTAGTTATATTTTTTACTGATAGCTACACTCCTCTGTTTCTTACCAGTGTGACGTCAAATATATAATAACACCCAGTTTCTTCCATGGATGACGTAAAAGGTAACTAAGGTTTAAGTATACTTTCGGCGTTAGGCTTGCAATTTGTTACTATTGTACCCTTTTCAACTATGGCGACAAAACGTGAAATAGACATAGTTATGTCTTCACCATTTGATCATTCAGACATTAACTAGGTTGCGTATTTTGCTTCAATGTTGGTTAAAACAGGTTGTAATCCTGTTGCCTAAAATGTGCCTGTAATTTAAACCTAACACCACATAGGACACAACATAATAGGGTATTAACACAATACACTTCTTAATTTAATTTCAATAAATAAACATAAATATAAGAACGAATTTTGGATTGAAAACTGAAACCATTGATACTATTCAACGCTGTTTGCTTATCGATAGATTGCAAGTTACGATTAGAAAGCTGAAAAGGATGTGAAAACTTAACATTGTTTAATAGCTTGTTTCTTTCCAAAGCGCCTTCTCACTTTTGACAATCCTCAGCGTAAATGACTTCCAAAACTAGTTACTAGGTAATCCAATCTTACGGGGTAGCATTTCTGACGAAGCTAACTTTAAACAAACCAGTGAACTGCGTCAAGTTTCATTCACAGTTACTTTCGTCCGCGCAACGGTCAGTGCACACTGTTCTGACCAAGATACTCAAATTCCCGCCAAGATACTCAAACTCAAGCACGTACTCAACTATCCGAACAGTTTGAGAACTGAACGTAATCAAAGGTTCGCTGCTCGAGGTTGCTAACCTTCAAGATACTCGGCACCGCAGTTACCTTATCTCTGATATTTATTGAGTTTCAACCGGAATTTGCTCAAGATTTTTGGGGTAACACTTTGTCTCGGCTTTAGAGAAAAAGGTAGTAAAGGACGCGCCAGATTGCTCAATAGATTGGGTGTTAAAAGAAACTTGGATACTAGATTTACCTAACATGTTCATGTCATGATTTAACTAGATTTAAATTGCTCTAGCTTAAGTTATACTTTGAAAGCGTGTTTGTTTGTTTGTTTGTCCGTCTTTCACGACTAAACGGAGCGATGGATTGACGTGATTTTTTAGGTAGAGATAGTTTAGGGTTTAGGGCACGGAGAGTGACATAGGCTACTTTTTATCCCGGAAAAAATTGATGTTCCCGAGGGAAAACAAAAATATAGTTTGCTTGATAGATCGATATCGATCGATGATAGATCGATATCAATCGATAACCGATCGATAGATGATAGATCGATGGCGCTGTGTGTCGTTTGAAACGAGAAGTTTTCTTATAGTTGTGCTTTATACCGCAATAGGTATAACCGAGTTCCACGCGGGCGAAGCCGCGGGCGGAAAGCTAGTTTATATTATAATAACAATTTAGAATAATATATATCCATCTTTCCTAGAATGTCATAAGAGGTGACTAAGATTAAGTCATGCTAGGGGACAGGCTAATGACCTGTCACTTCTATCACTGTTTTATCTAATTACAAACAAAAAATGTCCTACAGAGAGTGAAACAGTCAGGTTTTCGTGGGCTCTGCTTACCCCTTTTGAAAATACAGTACTATTTTTAAATACCATGCTGGCTATTACTAAAATTTCCCTGCGTCATTACAAAGCCTAAATGAATAGAGCCATGGTCAAGGCCTTTTATAATACTTGAAAACCAGTTCACGGACTGGCCGAAAAGACGGCGGGGTGAAAAACCGCTCAAAAGTTGCAATTCACGTACCAATTCCGCTCAACATTTTTCTTTAACGGTGACCTCGTGTTTTAATTAAGTCTTGTCGCAGCTTATTTGAAAA
Organism: Adoxophyes honmai; assembly: GCA_005406045.1. Lineage (NCBI taxonomy): Eukaryota > Metazoa > Arthropoda > Insecta > Lepidoptera > Tortricidae > Adoxophyes > Adoxophyes honmai. Next base: position 181,165 of record BHDV01008945.1, on the reverse strand, counting down.
TAGAATTACTTTGCATCGGTTTGGCTTTGTTTTATTGTGTGAGAAAACAACTGAAGAGCATTTCTAAAAATGAATAGGTAGGTTCGAGATTCAAAATAAATACGTATGAGGTGGTACATGAGTTATTCACATACTTAGTAGAAAACTAAAAATTGTGAAAAGCCATTATTAATGTAACATACATAATACTTCCTCCGCCAAAACGATTACAGTACCTAGAATATGCCATCGAACCATTTCATTCCTGACCCACCATTGAACCTATTTGCCATGAACGTCATAGTGACATTGCATTGCCCGACAAAAGATTATATATTTGTTACGTTTACTATGACAACGTTCAGCGTGTCAGAAATCATCTCTTGGTTTGATGGTAACGTCTATTTGTCAATGTATATCGAATATGGAATGGGAATAGTTCATTCAAACTCATCTTTTCCCACACGAGCTTTACAAAAAAACAAAACAGACGTGTCACCGCGCGCAAAAAACAAAAAACTGCAGCGCAACCCGGCCCAATAATACGGTGGTTTGAAATCTCCATATCTCTCAACAGCACAACGAGTACCGGTTATGGGTAGACTGGCTTAGAGTGAATAATTGTAGGTACGAGCGTATTGACTCTGTGAGGCGTGGCTTATTAGCGAGCATTGTAATAAGCCTGGATTGCGGGCTTGCCTGTTACGTTCGCATCTGTTATTTTGCTATGGTTGGTAGTCTAGGTTTTTATACTGTTGAGATTTATTATGATCTGTTTTTTTACGGAACATGCAAACGTATATACCTAGGTACATACATCACGCCTGTATTCCCAAGTGGGGTAGGCAGAGCCACGTTTCATGGCCACATCTAGCATATTTTTTTAGATTTTGAGTTGTCAGGTATAATAGTGACAGGTTGCTAGCCTGTCGCCTAAAATTAACCTGATTCCTTTAGTCTTTTACGACATCCACGTAAAGATGGATAGATGTTATTTGATAAATCGAGGAATTCGCGCTAGCTGATAGCCGCGTCTAACCACAGCCGCCATGGCGCCTTGCTCCCGAAGATGGGTCATGAATTGGCCAGAAAAATTATTATTAGCTATTTAAAGGAAATACGCAATAATCTAATTCTGATATTACATTTTATTAAGAATAGCGTTAATGTTTGTGAAAAATTGGAAATCTAATAATTTATTAACCTATATCGATTTTCCTTGATTGATGTAGTAAAATAAAATTAAAAACATTTATCCGTAAATGCAAAAAAAAAACAATATCGAAGCCGTTTCTCATCAAAACAAATAGCAGTAAGCATAATGTTTTGTTATTGGAAATTATTCAATTCGCCTTCGATAGAACAAAGTGCGAGCAAACCGAGGGGATGTATTGACGCATTTGAAATTCAGATTTGTCAAAGTACAGCGCTGAAAAACTCTCTGTCCTTTGCACGAGCGATGTGCCAGGGCACAAGCGACAGCGGATTAGAGAGTACTTTAAATCATTTTAATTTAAGACAGTGTAAATACGTGTACTTTCTGTCAAACAAATTTGTTTTCGACCCGCGGAACGTTGTGATTGCATTAAACGTAACAGTGTTTGAATTTGTCAAGCAATGTAATACATTGCCGCATACGTACACACCACGCCTTTATTCTCAAATAAATTAGGTATTTTCATGATTATTTCATGTTTCGTAGCTATTTCTAAGTATAACCTTGTACTATTATCTATTCTGTGTGTATAACCGTTAGGTTTTAAGTTAAGAGGTTTAGTAGCGACAGGGTGCTAGCCTGTCGCCTAAAATAAAACCCACATCGTAACCTATTTCTTTGGTCACCTCTGATAACATCCACTGTTGAAACGAAACGCCCGAAACCACACGGCAACGTTCGTAAATAGCTCTTATGGTGGATCAGTAATCAGTTGGTCCTAGTTTACGATACGTTGTATTATTTAAAAAAAATGCGACAATGTGTACTACGGAGAATAATTGTTTGAATCAAGCAACCCAAGAGTGTTTTCGTAATCTTATCCTATGATTAAAAAGTGAAACAATAAAATTGAAAATTCATCAAAACATGAGAGTTGACGCTGCAAATAATTTTTTTAACCCGTATTAACAATCTATCACTGTAACAATGACAATCAGCACTTTGTTTGGACAAAGTTTTGCCATTGTTCGACTATGATATTACTTCAAGCTTCAACTTCTTGTCAATGTATCAAAAAAGTGGTTTAATTTTGACCCTGATTAAAAATCACACCGCCGGGGTGTTAAATTGTAGCCATATTGCGACATGCCTCGCCCAGTGCAAAACTCTGCTTTAACCCCCACCCCATCCCGCAACATTTCCATCCCACGCTCTTATATAATAACCCAAGCGCAAAAACTCCATGCACTCATGACTTGCCCCAAAACGCAAAGAATGAACAAAGAAAGTTATTAATGTTTGCACCCATTGTCTCCCAGGCCGGGAACGCCAGTATAACTTGACCCCCGCTTCCTTAGCGCTTAGAAATGAAACCCTCGCATAACCAGAGCTCTAGAGAAATGGGCTTTCATGTCTGTTAAAATTATAACGGCTTCATTGTGCCTTCGAAGGATATTCTTTTAGTTGGTGTTTATTATCTTTTTTTCGGTTGATTGTTTAAGTTGGAGACAGTTGCAACTATTAACCTATTTTTATCGTCATCGTCATACCATCACGCATGATTTCTTAAACGGGGTAGGTAGAGCACATAGAACGTGACATAGACAAAACCATGATTATTTCAATGGCTATTTCAGGTTTCACAGTTACTTCTAGCAAAATTATAAGTTTGGAGACAGAAATGATTACTTTCATTAGACCTATTTTCAATTTGTATAGTTATGTTCATGTAAACATGTGTAGTAGCGGATTGTAAGTTCAAATCCCAGGCTCGCGTTTTTCAAAATTTATATGCACAATCGAATTTAAAGTTTACCATGACACATAGCGATGAAGCAATTTAATGTTGTGTGTAACGTTACTAATCCACACTAGGCTCGCGTGAAAGCTACAGCGCAAACCCTCTCATATTAAAAAGGGACTATAGTCTAATAAGGTTAGGAAATCACCTCGGAATTCGAGATACCCAGCTGGAAGTTTTGTAAATATTTACATATTGAGGCCCTAAAAGTTGTCTCAAAACCTACATATTCTAGGGTGTGAGCGACTATTAAATTTCAAGGTCAAAAGTCACAAAAATCTGTTTTTTGCGCTTCTTTTGTAAATATCTCATTTCCTATGGATTTTTGCTATTTGTGTTTCTTGTCAATATTGTAGAATACAAAATTCTCTACAAATTTTGCGTCTAATTTTTTTGACGTGACAACGTCTTAAATTAGGTTGAGCTGGGAGTCCCTTATGAAAAAGTGTAACGTTCGGTAACGTTACGATGACGTCATACTATTTTATGCGTCCCATTCCCAGCAAACCAATTACGTTGCAGAAAGTTTATCAGAATTTCAACTTCATTTCTAAGCCTTCGATAGCTCAGTTGGTATAGCGGTCGCCTCTGAACCCATAGTTCGCTAGTTCAAATCCGGTTCGAAAGAGTTCTTTTTGTATTTTATTTTTTAGTGCATTAAGTGCTATAAAATATGTTAATTATATTAAAATATTGAATGAATATACTGTAGTAATTCATTAAAAATAAAATTAAATAAAATTAAAAAAAACTTTTGAAAAATGGAAGCATTCCATCAGTATTTTCTTATGACGTACGGTAAGTCTTTAAGTTAAGATGTCAAATCGTATAGGACATAAGGTAGCCTAGGCCAGCCTGGGTTGTGTGAGTTCACGGGTTTGCCGCTAGATGGCGTTGAAATTAATTTAAAATAATTGGTATACGAGCTTAAATGATTTAATTAAAAGAAAAAGTATAAAAATATACCTCTAAATTGCGACGACACGTTTGAATATGCTGTAGTAATTTATTTATTAAATTAAACGTTTAATATATGTAAGGGTAGACCCGTCCCTTATGATGTTGTTACTAATAGATATATGTCTGAAATAAAATTCAATTTGGATAGCTTCACAATTGTATTTAGAAAAATATGTACAAAACAAAAACAATTAAAATTATAAACAACTAACTTAAAAAATAAACTTAAATCTTCTGTTTTACGGTTTTGTAATTTGTTCTTCCCTACCTTGGCAAAAGAAATAGTTGAGTAATGGCTTCAATTACGTTTAAAACATCGTCTCTAAACATCTAATCTATGCACCCCCGAGGTATGGTTTCGTTTCCTCGCTGTATCGCAATGCTGATGCGTTGAGCGAGGTGGCTGCCAGCTCTTCGGCCTCCGGTTGCATCAACCAGCCGCTTGGAGAGCTCTTTCATTAAGTTGGTGGCGCTGGAACCCCAAGGAACTAAGGTCTCGACTCGGAATGGTAAAAAAAGGTATTCTGGGCCGAATATTCCTTCTTCCTACTATACGAATGAATATTCACTTTAAAATTATTTTACCACTCAAAGTCGTTGTCACGTAAAACTTTCGCCCGTATACCGACTTTACAGGCAACCAGTTTTTTTATACGGTGAACCGTTTTCGAGATATAGGTCGGAGAGCGCGCGGTCACAGCATCACTTAAGGCCTTGGGTACTTCGATGGCCAAAACGACACAGATATTGTAAAACTTCAAAATGCTGTAGAAGTTGATGGTCGGGGGCACGGCCGTGCCCCCACCAAGTCTAGCGCGAAGCAAGCACAGCCGTACCATCCTTTACTGGATCCATTTTGCCGCGTTTTCAGGCACCTATTTGAGCACTTCTGGATAAGACCAGAACGCTGAAATTTTTGTCATCTAGTAAGCTATAATTACATACTTAAAATCCTAAATTTCAAATCAGCAGGTCATTTAGTACCGAAGTTAAACGAAAGCAAAGTTTCGCATTTTCAACACTCACTCACTCACTCATGATCATCAAAATAGAACTAGTACCTACTTCCCATAAACTCACAAAGCTGAAATTTGGTACAGAATTAGGGATTAATGACTACATAAAGGGAAAAATATAAAAACTGGGATAATTGAAGATCTGGAGTACCTGGTGACCCTGATTAGAAAGCACTAGAGCCCAACCAAACTACTGTCGAAATCGACATACCTCCTTTACAAAAAATATTGAACTTAGTGGGTCACCTCATTTTACGTCAAAAATCGAAAACCAGCTGGTCTGGTACATAGAAAAAAATCAAGTATAATTGCAAAAATCCAGGGTAGAGGGACACATCTTCTAATTTACGCCAAAAAACGAAGACAGTCAGCAGCCAACCCAAAGCCACATTGATTTAATTAATCAAATATTTATAATCATTGATCTATCGATAGTTCATTAAGTATATAATGGCGCGTTTTCGATCGGAGACCGGTCGACCCAAAGTGATGTTATGACCGCGCGCTCTCCGCCCTCTATCTCGAAATCAGTTCACCGTATAAAAAAAATAAAAAACAAAACTTGTAGAGAATTTTGTATTCTACAATATTGATAAGAAACACAAACAGCAAAAATCCATAGGAAATGAGATATTTACAAAAGAAGAGCAAAAAACAGATTTTTGTAACTTTTGACCTTGAAATTTAATAGTCGCTCACACCCTAGAATATGTAGGTTTTGAGACAACTTTTAGGGCCTCAATATGCAAATATTTACAAAACTTCCAGCTGGGTATCTCGAAATTCCGAGGTTCTTACCTTAATTAACCTTACTTTATTAGGCTACTATGCCTAACAATGGGACTTATTTAGGCTTTTTTATAAAAAAAAACCGTCATCGAGAAATTGCTGGAATAGCTGTGTGCTCCATAAACCAAATATGATCAATATTTATTTCATATTAAATTAAACTCGACGTCTACAAAATTTAACATTTTCATTAGCAAAACCAGCAAAAGTCCCCAAATACTGCATCCAGCACTAAACCATAAACATACTCATAACAATAAAAATCATAACATGTCATATTATATGATCCGGAGAACGAAAGAAGAAAGGAAAAGACCGTATTACCATCAATCGTAGACCGCACTAGAATATTAGTGTATCTTATAGCCGCTATAATAATATAAACCTAACTAGCCAAAGAGGTTCTTTCATTACGCAGTACTAGTATAAAGCTGACCGTCCACAAGGCTTATGCCAAAAGCTGAACTTATAATTAAAATAATGTATGTTTTTAAACTTACTTCACTATATTCCAATTTTACTTTTTTTTCGAAACTGGGAATTGTTAATAAAATGATAGTTACACGAAATTGACTTAAATAAGGTATTTATTTTCAAACATTGCTCAACATCTAATGTTATGTCATAGAAATACATTATAAAATTACTTGATTGTTCGACTGTTAGTATAATAGTACATAGTGTATTAATAGCACATTAATAGCACATAGTAAGGGCTGAAAAACAAATTAGAAGTTCTCTTTTAAAGTAATAAGAAATGTATACAAATATAACCATGCTTTTACAATTTGTGAAACTTTGCGCTGTACCAAATATCCCAAATTTATCATCAATGAAATTTAGGTAAACATCAAAAATTATAATATTTTGCTTCGATTGCCCCAAATACATTAACCTATTTCTGAAGATTTTTCTTAACACATCAAGAACTGGATTTTCGACACCCAAGTTAGATATTTTTCTCTAGCTCATCGCTTAGCCACCTCGCACAATTATAGTGGATATACCACCTAAAGAGCAGTACAACCAAGATTCTTGACAAGCCGACATAAACCTTGCGGCATAGATGTTATGACATATTTATGAACACTATATTTTTGAGATAGACGCCGAATTAAAAAAGGACATGGTATGTTCTTATAACAAAGATGGTTTGTTTGTAGCTTTACAGCAAAGGAAACGAGATTAGCTTTTAATTAAGACACGTCCTTCTATCCCAAGGGATAATTTAGTTACGTTGACATCCCTCTATTTATATGCGTTCCTCTTGTCAGATGTTCTAACAAGGATGTTTAGATTTACGGGTTTAACAGTTTTTTATCTAGGTACTTCAGTGAATGTAAAAATATAAGTGTAATAAAAATTACTTAACGCGATCCACTTCAAATCTGACTTGTAATGTTTCGACATGATTATGTTTGTTAGTAAAAATAGCAGTAACAACACGCGAACGCAACCGATGTTTGCTCTCGATGAAGGATTATGAATTGGCGCGATACATATCGAGCTAATTTCAATCTAAGTCCTCTAATACATCCGTTTTTTTTCATGAATAAGTATCATGCATGGTACTTTTATGTACTTATGTATGTTTGTATCCTTGAAAGAGAATTTCAGCTACTAATAGCAACCATCAAGGGTAAAATTTAAGTAACACACCTAACAACATAACGCAAAACCCTTAATATGTTCCCGGAGACAGCGTGGAGCCAAACTTCTCCCATATTATAAAACCTTCGGCGTACGAAGTCAATAACAAGCTCTCCCCCAGCATTACAATGCGTTCTTCAAAGAAACGAGGGCATCCATCATTCACTGTAAACCGCCGCGTCAGTACACGAGACTGACGGGGGACCACTCGAGAAGCGCGCAATGTACTACTCACAATGAGATACCCACCGTAATGAGGACATTAATGACTTTTCCGTTAAGAGGAAAATTCCTTTTTTCTGAACAAAAACAATTTACATTTAAATGCATTAGGAATGGTTTTTGTCCTGTTTGATGTTTTAATTAGACGAAATGGAACGAACACATTTTGGATTCACATTTGATATTAATACGGGTGTTTTTATTATCAACGTAAGCACAAACATTATTATGTATCTGAATTGTAAACTTTGTAGGTATTTAAATTTCCTAATTAATCCTAATTATCTGAATTGCCGAAAGCATTTACTCTTAAGTCAGAATTATCTTTTAAGTACCTATCACTAAACTCATGAATTCATTAAAATACTAAAAAGCCAAAGCAGTTGAGCAAAATAAGCAAAATGCTAGAAAATTCTGTCTCTGCTTAAATTGTCATTAAGCAGCCAATAACCCTTTACTTAACTTCATAATCCTCGCCCACGCTAAATGAGAAAATCATTACTAATGTACCTATTTTAGGGCAAATAATTTAACTTTTTTTTTGTAATCGGGACAGTCGTTTATCAAAAACATAATAAATAATTGATTCATTGAAAATAATAGTGTGCTCGTAGCCATGATCAAACAAAATCAAAAAAAAAATTAGTAATCATCTTGTTTTCCAATTTCCAGATTCTAACATTAATAAATTGTGCTAAGCTAAACCTAATTCTCGAACGCGAATTTGATTTTAATTTATCAATTGATTGCTCAATTTTAGTAGCTTTTATTACGTAAACGTTAATAAATATATTTCTATTTTAATTATATTACTTCAAACTAGAAATTGGTCTCGGAATAACAAGAATTTCCTTAAAACTTATGATCTTAGTACGGTGTATGCATCAACCACTTAGCAAGCCATCGCCCAACCGCCAAGATTCTGTAATCTTGCCAAAACGGCCGGAAAAGTATGAGGTGAATATCTTGCGAAATAAACAGACAGATACACTAGTTGCTAACAGTTTATATCCCACCCATTACTCCGGCTATAAAGGATAATACACGGTTAGGTCTAACGAGCACACGTAAACGGTGTCATTTTGTGCTGGGACGAGCCACATTTCGGTGGCTTCTGGGACGGTGAAAAGTGTAAAAATATTTTTCTACTCGTAAATATATTCGAAGCGGGTGAGAGGAAAACGGTGCAAGTGAATTTTAAAGGTTACGACTAGACTAAGTACCGTGCCGCGTTTGAACAATACAGAGTGTTTTATTCGTTTTTACATTTTATAAAATTATTGTCGTAAGATATCATTGTAAAACAGGAAAGTAACCAAAGTAAAGTAAAGTTTCGTTGCCGTTTATGTCATTGTTAGATTTTTCTAAATTCAAATTTCATAATTCAAAACTTTATTTATGCAAATAGACTCCTAGAAGCACTTTTATAGGTCATTTTCGAGTATACCAGCGCTTCGGACTGACTATGCTAAGAATAATGTGCCGCAAAAATCTTGGCAGAAAATCATTTCTACAAAATACATGTTTTTACGTAATTAAATTTGTATTAAAAAAATTATAATGGTAAAGAAAAACATAATGTACAAAATGTGGAGACAACATATTCAAGTAAAAGCATGTATCACAAATCCAAATTTTAATACAGCATTAAACAAAATATCTTGTGCTATAAAATAATATTCTCAATGCAAGAGAAAAATCATAGTTTAGATTTTATCTAAGAATCTTCCCAAGACGTAAAGAAACTGTGGTCACCACACCCGATCTTGCGTCGATTATACGTCCATTTTTCGGCAGCGGCTCGCATTTATGATGCAGTAAAATGTTTCCTTCGCTAAAACGCTGCTTTACCGAAAAACTAACCCTAACCTGCTTTCTTTAGGGCTGAATTACTATCGCAACGTATTTTAGTAAAACGTTCTTAAGCACCACTTTGTTCTGTCTGAAGAAGACTATAATACTTTCATGGTTTACGTCATTGTCTGAAATTTAGGTAAAAATCTTTTGACATTCAATTTATTTTCTTTGGAAAGTGCTTGTTTTGAGATAACATTGTATTACGTTTAATTTTAAAATTATAATAACCGGGTAGGCGAACCATCCAAAACGCTACATAAACAAATATACGACTGTTTAACTTACCCATTTGTAGCATTTTTTTAAGATTTTAAGTTTCTTAACTTTTTGCACCTCTTGGTACAATAGTGACAGGTTTTCAGATAGTAATAGATGAGCAACACAAATGCTACACCTAATCTAATCGACTAATTCATGTCGCAACATGCCACATGTCAACATGTCTATATTAGGCGAAATAGCATTACTATACAAACATAAACAGCTTGGTATTATGTTGTTGCTTTGGCATCTTTTACTTTGTACCAAGTATTTTTAATAAGATACTTTTATGGGCCATATAAACCGTACTCTAGAATATCTTGAAACCGAGATATAAATTTTCAAGCTCGTAATATAAAATCTAGATGTCTGGAATCTTACATCACGCAGTTAACTTGAACGTCAAAGAGCCAATAAATATGTTAAGCAAGTTTTTCATGGACATCTCGAAAAGAATTTATAATAAAAAAGCTATACCAATTTTTGAAAAATTTATTCAAGAAATGTATATTTCAAGGGGATTTCCGACGTCGTAGAGTTAACGTTTGGTGAATATTTAAAGACTATATTAATATAACTATATTAAGCATAGACATCGCGACGAACAAGTTTAGAAATATGGTGGCAAAACTCTAATATATAACAATAGTATACCTACATACATCACGCCTGTGTTACAAACGAAAAGGCTACGTAGACATAAATATGGCTATTTCACGTTTTGTGGCCACTTGTAGCGAATTGTTCAGGTTTTAAAATGGCAAAAAAAAATCACTACCTTTTCCTTCACCCTGTAGCTTGTGATAAATACCAAAAAATCGGTGATATGAGTCTCCGCGTCGCTTAACTTTGCATTCTGCCAATTTTATTGACATACATTCTTTGAGGATGCCCTCGACCAACTTATCTAAACACATTTTGTAAATCATACATTTCCTTGCACACCCTTGTTTCATTCCCTCTACGTACCACAAAACAACGCATGATATTGCTAGTTACATAAATTGTCCAATTAAGTAAACATAGTTTCTTCAAAGAGGAACTTCAGACACGGAGCAAAGGACTTCCATTTTAGTAATAAATAATTAATTAACAGTGGATGTTTGTCGCGATATGAAGACGAAGTCGATTGCTCAAGGCGCCCCCTAGCGGTTATTACTTCATACTTTGCGCGTTAATATAATTAAGTCGGTCGCAATAACGTTTAATTAAGGGTACAGTTAAATTTCAGCCCTGAAGCGGTGTTGTCATAACAAATTAGATACATTTATTGCTTTATTACCTCGCGAATTTCCTGAAATTTGTGTCCAGCAAATTTATGTTATAGCCTAGTAATATAAATTTAACCTTGATGATTACTTACTGATTAATTTTGAAAGAAGAACACATGACAAGGCCTTTTATAAAAACCGTTTCTTTGCGACAGAATTCTAAATCAAGCCTACGCTTAATGCATTCACCAAGTAGAAACTTGAATAACGGCGAAGCTCGTTTTCTTAACTTCATAGTTAGTAATCCAGATGATTATAATTCCCCTGGAATAGTTATCACTGGACGGCATTGTGCGCTCGCCCAAGTTTTAATAACATTCCCGGGTTTTGTGCAAACTTTTCAATTTGAGCAATCTGAGTTGGGACGAGCCGTAAGGGCGAGTTGTTAATTCAGTTCGTGTTGACGCGTCACAGAATTAAAATATAGCCATAAACCAAAGTAAAATGACTTTTTTGAATAAATACCGAAAAAATCCACCAGTGGCAAATCATATTTAGGGCGTAGGCAAATGACACGTACAATATTATGCAAATAAACTTTCAATGTTCAAACTATCTATATTTGTTAAGTTAAAGCTTCCTAATAATTTATATACACAGTCACATATCGGTATTTAATTAGTGTCGCTGATAAATTGAATAAACTGTAATATTCAAAAGTCAATAAAAATTAAGTGTCAACTAAATACTCTCCCCAAGTTAACACCGTTGAACGGCAACGTTAACAAGCGTAATAAGACTAATAAGAATCATACACTTCTCAATTTACCGAGTAAACTGATTCAAACTATTTATATTTATTTACCTTAAACTTTATAAAATGGTTCTACTAGTACCAATCTCATATCTATCTGTATTAATAGTGTCAAAGATAAATTACAGAATCTGAAACATTCCAAGTCAATAAAATGTTAAGTGTCACCCAAATACTCTCTCCAAGTTAACACAGTTGAACGGCATAACCAGCGTAATAAGAATCCATACACTTCCCAATTTACCGAGTTAACCGGTAACACTGTACACGACTGCTCCAAGCGTTAATTATGAAATAATTGAAATTCAGAGTGAAAAATTATGCTAATGGAGGACCGGGAGATACGGAGGTAACGAGCGCGCAGCGGATCGACAACCATCGAGGAAGTAGTTAAAGGTGTTGCGCAATCGACTATTGACTGTAAATTGAAGTTTAAGGGAGTGGAGTGAATAAAAATGGCGTTGGATTGAGAGGAGAAACTGGAGTTTTGGGTGGAATTAGTAAGTTTTGGGTTGTTTTAGTACTGATGAATTTATCAAGGAGATATTCTTATTTTATGATAGTGCGATAGTATAGATAGACTAATTATTAATGCGGTTAACTTTGAAATGATAATTAGGAATAATTTTGTTAATATTAAGTTATTAAATCTTTTCCTTCGCTAACTGCGACTTAGTGCCTATAGTTATATTATGAATATTTAGTTGTCAAAGAGCATGCAACAACTTGCTAAAGGCAAACGAACCATGCAACATAGTTAACTAAACTATTCCTGCCCAACGCCAAACTTAGCTGGACAATGCATAAAATTTCATGCAAGTAAATCGACTTGCTACTTTCAAATTCCGGCGTTGACCATAATACAGACTTCATTATGAACCGCTTTAGTTCTCGGTTTTAGTCTGGCAATATTTCACTTCGCTAGTGCAATATTTTGCTCTGGTTGGCAACCCTAAGTGGCTCGTAATTATAGCTGGTCATAATAGTGTCGCGCCCGGACCGTTATAAGATTAGGGCTGTGCCAAAATTCAGAGGTGCTTCTCTTGGATTAATTCGAGTGGGAAAATGTTTTGGATATTTAAGAGAATACGTCATAGATACCTACTATGTGCGGTGATGTTGCGATTTTTATCTAAAATTCAACATGACAGTTAGTCAAAGTTTCGTGTCGAATTAAAAACAACTATAAATGGTCTGGGATGAAAGGCTTTTCAATGAAGACAACAGAGGTACTTGTTCTTTTTTAAATAAATGAGAACACTTTAATGATCCACCTCATAACTTTTAGTATAACCTACTCCGCTTAGCTACTTCAATTGATAAATACATTCGGCAGCATAAATCATCATACTAACACTGCTATAGACGCCTAAAGGTAGAATTTGATCAATGTTCTACGGCACCACGGTATCCCTTTAGATCGCGCACCTGCGATGCAATAAAGTAATGGACGCACTCCATTGCGGCCTACATCGGCTCCCTTGATTAATGGATCGGCAGAGAACACGCGATCGATAACGTGATTGGCGATCAGCTTGGAAAAGTAGGATGGAATGGTAGGAGGGCGGTCTAGGGAGTGGAATGTTTGTTCACCTGTGATAGGAAGAGGGGATGTTTTTGCGAAGAGTTTGTCTCTTTTGTTTCTCTTGGCATTATAGAATCATTGTTTTTTGATGCGACTGGTGCTGTTAGTGTAATTGGTTGTTGTGTGATTCAGTGCGGTTTAATAATTGTATCTATCACTTTACATTATTTTCATATCGTTTCGACGTTTCGATTGTTCTGAGTACCTAAATAATCAAAAGTATTGTACTGTATGCCCATGAAACAAAGTACAGATTACCAGAATATCGATCAATTTATACTATGAAAAATCATAAATTAAAAGTAAATTAATTATAATAGTTACCATAGTTCAAGATAGGGAAGAGTGTTAGAAGAAAGAGGGGCTTTGCTTAGCAGTGGGACATACTATTAGCCCAAAAATACTAGTTATTTCTCCGTATAGTGTCGAGTTCAAATAACACAGCTTTATTTCTGCCGTGGATCTTGTAAAAACGTGCATTAATCGTGGTATTGTATCATTTGGAACATAGGCATGTTTGCATTTACATACATTATTTATGTAGCCGATCAAACATTTTGTTTAAAATAAAATCTGCGTCACATTCTCTGTTCTTTACAATAAACTCTTACAATCTTAACATCATGCAATTTATTCAAACAAAAAAGCAGCTACCCTTATCGCCAACTCTTAGAAGTTGGCTCCAACAGCCAACATTGGTCCCAAGCGAGCCTGTCCAAGGCAGGAATTATGCAAACCCTCCCCCAGGCCATTACCGTTCTGATGAAGCCGGCATTATGCGTGTACTCAATAGGCCGTGGCGTAAATAACTAATAGCAGCGATCGGCGATGATGGCTTCCATGAAGATGGATGGACTGGGAAACAGGCCTCGGACTAAGACAATCTACTGATGCTGATAATGTTTCTTTGTACTTGTTACAACGTTTTTGTAATAAGGCCGTACACAAAAATGAAAAAAAGTGATATTTTATGATGCCGTAAGAGACAACTAAGGAAAATGGGAAAAGCTATATTTTAGGCGAAAGGCTAGAAACCTTAGTATAAAACCCTAGTTTAGTCCGTCTTAATTTAAAACCCGAAAAAACTCTAAAAGTGGCAACCGATCGTGAGTCATGACTGTTTACGTTTACGAAGTTTATTGTTTCGTGTGCTATGGCTACCCAATTTGGGAATACAAACGTGGAGTAGGAGTATGTATGTAATACTGATACTATGTTTTTCCAATTGCGTCGTACACAAAAATAAACAAAAATTGTTTTTAGAAATGATAATCTTATGTTTTTTAGACTTCTGGATGAAAAGGCATCTTAAATTACATTTTACATACATACATACAATCACGCCTGTATTCCCAAACGGGGTAGGCAGAGCACACAAAACGCTACACAGACAAAACGATGACCATTTTCACGTTTTGTGGCCACTTCTAGCTTAATATTTTTTTAGGGTTTGAGATGGCAGGTTGCTAGCCTGTCGCCTAAAGTATACCATAACCTATATCCTTAGTCGCCTCTTACGACATCCACGGAAGAAATGGAGAGGTGTTATTCTAAACCCGACACCACACGGGTTACATTTTAACTTTCTTATTATAATTAGGTATTGGCTGAAAACCTTACTTTTGTCATTTCTGTAGAAAATATTCAAACTTTTTTTATTTAACCTAAGTCGAGCATGCATGACGAGAGCCGAGAGAGAAGTGAGTGAAGCGGCAGAAGTTACATACATTTTTACACTTTTCAGTTTCCACAATGTTACAACGAGACACGTAAAGATAGAACCGATTCTACTAAAAAAGCTAGTACATCATAGACAGAATCAGATAATAAAAAACACGAACTGTACTCCCATTACCGAAGTCCCTTAAATGGGGGAGCATGTTTCACTCAGGAGCATAAATTACCATCCTGTGTAGCAGTTTATCAGCAGTGTGTGTACCAGAAGGCCTTGGGACTATGAATGGTCTCATTATCAGACCCGTACGGTATCAGCTAAAAACCTATCCCCCTCATCTGCATAGCGGGGCACTAAAACGGTACACAATTAATTTATATGGCACTAAAACCCCGTATAAATAAGCTATTTGGCTTGTTGCTACGGAAAGTTGCCGTCAATTAGGGTTTTGCAGGTTATTTTCGTTTTTCTATTGATTCGAGTTTATTGGGTACGTTTTCAGTGATGTGAAATTCGTGTAGGTATACCCTGTGTGTTGTCGGGATAGAATAACGCCTCTCCATTTCTTCCGTGGATGTCGTAAGAAGCGACTAAGGAAATAGGTTTAGGTATGCTTTAGGCGACTGGCTGGCAACTTGTTACTATTCTACCTCTTCCATCTTTGCAAACTTAAAACTATGCTGGAAGTGGCTGCGAAGCGAGATATAGTCATAATCATAGTTTGTCACGATTCGTGTGCTCTGCCTACCCCACTTGGGAACACAGGCGTGATTGTGTGTAGTACCTATGTTTGTCAAGTTTATTGGGTAGGTAAGTAGGTATGTTTTCAGGGTTGTAAAATCCGTTTTATTCTAGAACGAATACCGTCTCGACTATATCCAAGATTGGTTTTATTTTTTAGGAGTGAGCAGAAAATTTGAGAAATAAAAGACACAAGAACAGAATTCGGATTCCAATCGCTAGAATAGATACCTATGAAATTTTCGGTAAAAAAAGCTCATAGTGGTATGAATAAAATTTCTAGAATGTCTTTCTTGACTTTCTCTTGAAAGTTCTTGAGTTTTGATTCATTTTTATCTGTGACACTGTATACATTGGCATGTGTGTCTCATATTTTCATTTCATTTCACAGTATTAGAAAGTGTCAAAACTTATCACATTAGACAAATTCTTTAGTACGTTTTAATTTTCCCGAACGATTGATAATATTTCTTGGGTTCTTGGAGTATTTTGGCAGACGATTTCCTTCCATTTTCTGCTGGCAAGACTCCAACCATGACTTACATTGAAATTCGAATCAAAAAAGGAAAAAAACAGGAATCCATTTTAAAAATTTCATTAAAATCAATAATTTTCGTTCCAAAGTTTCTAAATGAAATAAAGTGATTTAGATTAGTTCAATTTCTTATCGGTCTTAAAAAATGATTTACTTTGGTTTTAAAACAGCTCCTTACAAGTTATAAAGTTTTCAGATATTTCATTACTCTGTAATCACCGAAAAACTCTACTAAATTACTTTTACTAGCTAATATTTTCCTAAGAAAGGCGTTTAAGTTGAGGAGGGCGCGTTATTTTCGACTTTCCTAAAATAAATCCGGGGTATAATTTCCTTGGCTAATTTACATACTTTTGCTCATAATTTTTTCATTTTCTTTTAATTAACTTGCTCGAATTCAGTCCGGTCTGGAGGTGCCTTTGTGGACGATCAAGAGAGACGAAACAAAAGTTCGTTAGGCGTTCGGTCAATTTACACGTTTTCCTTTTGGTGTGGCATTAAATTATGCCGCGGAAAGTGGGAGTCGTCGAGTTGTTATTTATTGACCGTAGTGCTGTGAAATTGTGATTTCGCATCACTATTCCGGTGCCATTTACGATTCCGCAACTATAACTCTCAATGTCCGTTCCCGATCCTTTTGTTACATAAAATAATTATTATTTGCACGGCGACACTTTGACGGTAATAAAACATTTTCAGTCTCTGAATATTGACGCCAACCATTTCCTAACCTTTTACGTACGAGTCTTAACTACAGATGACAGTAAGGCTACTGCAATATAACGAGTACCTATCAACTAGATGTTCAAGAGTCTGAGCTTTCAAAAAGCAAAATTCCTGTAATTATAAGAGACACAAGACAGTGATAAATTATCAAATCTATGCATTTTAATCAATATGTATGTGAAATTTCAAGCACGTAGCTATAATAGTTCAACAAAATATGAAATTGTGTCTAATTTCACGCTCGCCAAAATATGTCCAATATTGGGCAGTCACTTTGACGATTAGACCAGGTCCCCAGGGAAAGGGTTAAAACACTTAGATTTGTTACCAACTACCAAATAAATATTTTACGGTCTCAAAAATAATATTTCCTCCATTCCTTACATGACTGTTAAGCACAAAACGACGCCTTCATCCTCATAATCGCCACATCCGTCCACCGCCAATGCGCGCCGTCCGCAACCCATCTGTATAGTCCGCATCCCGCCTGTGCCGCCCGCAAGCTATCTATACCGCCCGCAAGCCATCTATACCGCCCGCAATCTATACTCACGATAAAGCGACGAGCGGAGCCATCATTAACAACCTCGCCGAGCATTAATCACTTTCGATTTCTTAGCTAGAGCTCGGATTTTGTTGGATTTTGGCTCCGAATAATTCGTGACGTGAATTAAGACTACAATAACGAGAGAGTCAAGGTTAAAAGGCATCATTTGTTATGATGTTGTCTGGCGATTGATGGTAAACTGTGGCAATTTTGAGCAGAAAGTTACTTTAAGTAAGTACGAGTTTTACTGCGGCTTGCTTACAGATTACTTTATTCGTGTTCTTGTTGACAAAATCCAAACTTGTAAATCACTGTTTTTATAAAGAACAAAATCTTTAGGCTCACAATCAGTTTTTCACGTCATAAAAGTGTTAAACAGTGACTAAATTTAATTTAAGATTAATTTTTATCACCTTTTAGTCAAATCGACCCATAAGTATTTAATTTTCCATCAAATACAATGTTTAATGTCATTCGCGAGTGAGTCACAAAATGGGCATAGTGCTGTAGTTTTGTTTACAATATTAATTACAGTATTGACTGTTAATTAAAAAATATTTTTATATTTTTTTAAACGTTCCATTCGTTTTGTTCTTTCTGATACGGAAAGACTTTTTTCTTATGCAGTTTGAAGGAATCATCTTTTTTGGCTTAAATATTGAAGTAGCTTAAAATACTCTACAATATCTATAAAAATAACAGTAACCTACTTTTGACTTTGCGAACGAGGAAATCACGACAGTTCACTCAATCTACCCTAAAGCCGAGTACACACGACATTCATTCACCTGTCAGCTTCCCATTTAAGCGGCTCGGACACATCTTAGGCGGTCGGAGTGATGTATACACGACGGTCTGCGCTAAGCCTAAGCTTGACGGTTCGATTAATTACATTTGCTGTGCTGTCGATTAGAGTATTACTTGTTTTTAATGCAATTCAGTAATATAAGAACATGTGCCTACTAAACTTTCAGACGCAAAACGCAAAAGGCCTTCATGAATATATCTGTAGCGCTATTGTCTAACGCACCGAAAAAGGAAATCGTGTTTAATTTGACAATTTCAGGGTCAGTTCGTTTTGAAATGTATCAATTTCGAAGCGATTATTGTTCGATTATTGATTCCAACAGTCAAATTAAATACGATTTACATTTTTGGTGCGTTAGACAATATGTATAGCGCTGCTGTACCCTATCAATACTAATAATTAGATTCAAATTTCGAACTGATATGATTTAAAACAAAACAAATTGTTTCAAATTTAGAACACGCAGTCAGTGTGGTTGGCGATGACTGTGAGGTGGTGACGGCATCTTAAAGCCGTTTTTTGAACGTTTATCTTTTAATATTTCTCAAAATCATTAAATGAATGTACTTAGATAAAATTATGCACGCAGATGCAGCAGTCACATAAATAAGAATTATTAGTCATACATTCCTATTCCTATTTCGAATATGTGTATCGATGAGCTAGTGTTGACATCTTTCTTTACCATAAATCAAACGACCAATGACTCATTTTGTTAATGGCTCTCATTCGTCCATCTGTGGGCATCAATTTTTGTTTTCTGTAGCCTTAGGCTCAATTCACACCAGAAGAGCGGCGAAGGGCGGCGAAGCGTAGCGACCCGCTCGGTAGAGAAGGCTCCAGGATTCCCGCGACTGCTCGAGAAGTCGCTGGGATGCGCGGGAAGTCCAAGATCTCTGGGCGGGATTTTGCCAGCGGCCGCTCGCGACTGCTCGAGCACCCTCAGGCATTCCCGCGACGTCTCGCGCAGTCGCACGGCTTTGTTTATGGAATTTTCTGTAATTTCCGCGGATCCGCGAGCATCCGCGCGCCTCGTTGGATTTTCTCATGCGATAATGAGTCTTATGTTAATGAAAATAAAGTAAAAATTCTCATGACACTGAAAGTGCACTCCGCGTCGCCGACCTTCGCCGCTCTTCTGGTGTGAATTGAGCCTTAAGCCCCGTTCGAAGAAAACTATTACAGTCGAGTTGCGAGTCTAGTAATAAACATGTCTGTCCATTGAAAAAGTCGAAGTTCACTGACCTCCAGAGGCGGCGAGCAGGCCGTGCGCGCGCAGCAGCGCCAGCAGCAGAAGCGGCAGCAGCGGGTGCCGACGCATGCCGCGCCCCGCCGCGCCCGCGCCGCGCCGCCGCTCGCACCCGCCGTACCTCTCACCTGCAACAAATAAATAATACATATACATACATGTTCCCTCGTGTATTCCCAAGAGGGGTAGGCAGAGCACATGAATTCAAAAATCCAGCGCCACGTTTAGCAATTTCAGGGTAAACAGATGGTTAAACGTGATATTGCAGTGACAGGTTGCTAGTCTATCGCCCACAATACACTAACCCTTTTCCACTCTTAAGACACCCACGGAAAGAAAGGGGGAGGTGCTATTCTAACCCAGCACCACATGGTTAAGTAAGTACAACAAACAAATAAGTAAGTAAATAATCACTTTATTGTATGGACAGCTACAGAAGAAAGTAACCCCCTAGTAATGAAACATTGTACGCTTTTAAAGGAAAGAACACGAAATAAAAAAACTTATAGGTACATATACAAAAGAAATTACGGTATACAAAGGCGGACTTGTTCATTGAGAAATCTCTTACGGCCAAACTTTCATCAACAAATTACATTTTTAAAGCACTCGAGCGCCGCCAAGCGGAGAGAAAGTGAAACTTAAGAGTTTCGACTAGTCAGTAAAACAGAAAGTACGCCATTGGTGTTGCCACGAACGGTCGTTTTGCGTACTATTATTTGTACTAACTTACTACTTAATTTCGGGTAACTTAAATTAAAGAATAAGGGACAAAAACGAGGATCAGGAAGCTGCCAGCGCGTATAGGTATCGTCGCCAACACTCGTCAAAAGAAATTCTAACAAAGTCATTACCTATGTTTCCACCAGGAGGAGGAATTTCTTTCATACTCTCTGCGTGTCCAGGCAACGCAAAATTCCTTTTTCCATCCTGGTTACAATTTCCTCTTTCGGACCACTTTCTATTCAGAATATTACCCTCCCAATCCTGTTTATTATTATGGTTAATTATGAATTAAAAACATCAAAAGCGCACCGTGATCGAAATGCAAATACAAAATGTTGCAATTAAATTTTCATTTTCACAGCTCAGTGATTCCACTTTTTAATAAGCATAGTATTAAACCCAATGACGTCGTTTTAATTTCACTGATAGTCAACACATAGCCGCTGAGCCAACGTTTCATTAAAATACACAAGCTATATAAATACGACATTATATCAACCATTTAAATTGGCAGCAACATTATTAAAGTTGCGCAATGATTGTTGAATCTGATGTTTTGTGTCTGTACTCTTGTTTAGTAGTATTAGTCAAGCGTCTGAAAGTTACAACAGACATTCAGATATTATAAGAAACTCAATTTAAAACAATATTTTGACTTCATTGTACTAATTTTTACCATCCTAAACACATTTCAATCGATTTCAATCACATGTGTCACACAATTTCAATCAGTATTTTGAATATCTCGTTATTATTGATTCATTGCAATAGTCGCTTTTTTAGGGTTCCGTACCCAAAAGGTAAAAACGGGACCCTATTACTGAGACTTCGCTGTCTGTCCGTCCGTCTGTCTGTCCGTCCGTCTGTCTGTCACCAGGCTGTATCTCACGAACCATGAGAGCTAGAGAGTTGAAATTTTCACAAATGATGTATTTCTGTTGCCGCTATAACAACAAATACTAAAATTAAAATAATTATAATAATTAAGGGGGGCTCCCATACAAAAAACGTGTTTGTTTTTGCTATTTTGGATCTATTTAAATAACTGTAACAGGTAAATACTTGAAATGCTCACAGAATATTTAATTAATTATTTACTTAAAAAGGAAATAATTAAAATAAAATAAAATTAGTATTTAAGGGGGGCTCCCATACAAAAAACCTATATTTTTCCAGTTTGTTTTTTTGCTGTTTTGGGTCTATTTAAATAATTGTAACAGCTAAATACTTGAAATGCTCACAGAATGTTTAATTAAATATTTACTTTAAAAATAAATAATTGAATAAAAATAAAATTAATATTTAAGGGGGGCTCTCATACAAAAATTCTGAATTTTTGCAGTTTTTGGTACGGAACCCTTCGTGCGCGAGTCCGACTCGCACTTGGCAGGTTTATTTTAATTCAATGTTATTTACATACATACTTGGTTTGTACGTACGTATATTTAAGCACAGACATAATTATCATATCGTTAGAATTTTTTGCCGTTCATAGGTTTATTTTCTTGCTAAATAAATCAAAGTACTGGTTAAACTTAATACTCTACAGTCTACATAGTATTTACGGTCACACACAAACCCTGGTATACCAGTTACACAGACCCAGCTAGTATCAAACCATTCCGAGCCCGTCCCAACAGTCGTCCTTCCCTACAATCTGTTTAATAATACCTAATTCTTTTGAGCGTTTCATTTTAAAATTTAATATCGAGGTCTTGCTTTAATTTTATTCTTCGTTTCGCCAATGTTTTTGACGCGTTGACGATTATGAGATTTTTAAGGCGGCAGTATCTTTTAATCTCGCGGGATAGCGATTGTCAGGCTCTGGTTTGTTTTGCTTCGAGTTTTTGGTTTCAAAGGTAGATATTTTATTTGCCTCTTTTATAAGGTGTATAAGAAATCGATTACTAAATAAGACGACTGATTTTATCATCGCACAATATTTTACTGTCGTTTTATTCGGTATGTTTAAAATAAAAAATAAAACATGCTTAGTAAAAAAAACTCCGATCACGGACCAAGACAAAGGAGTCGGATTCCATGTAAGTGCATACGTACATTACGCCTGTATTTCTGAAGGTCACGTTTATTACAATTTTACGTTGAGTGGCCACTTCTTGCATATTTTTTTAGGTTTTAAGTGGCAGGTGTAATAGTGACACGTTGCTAGCCTGTCGCCTAAAATACACCGTTTTGATTACCAATAACTTTAGTGTAAGTTTATCTAATCTTCAATCTCAAGCTTGTAGTGAAAAAAACATTTTCCGATCAATAATAGGACCCATACAACTTAAACAATCGCGAAATGTACGAAAACCAATTTCACGGCCATTATTAAAGAAAAATCCCAAATAACCACAGTATAAGAATAGCTGCAGTAAATCAATTGCTCGGGAACTCAGAGCCCCACGTCCTACCTTACGTTATTTGTAATTGAATTGTCACTTTATAGGGCCCGAGTGGACACTGCCCTCGGTCCCTAAGCGTGGTGGAAGGCACGAGCGACAGCGATTACAAGACAGCACAATGAATGAATGGCATGAACTTTTATCATCAAAAAAAAATTGTATGAAACCAGCAAGCGAATCAAACAATATTCAGGATGCAAACCATGATCATTTCACGTTTTATGGAAAGTTTTTAGGTTAGATGTATGATAGTGACAGGTTATAGTAATAGCTTGTTGCCTAAAACATACCCATACTCCGTTTCATATAGTACTTATTAGACCGTTAATGATCAAAACTTTATTTTTTTCGAGAATTAAAGTTCAAATTAAAAATCATTTTTGCAGATAACACTTGCAGTGACGCTTAGCTTTGGTACTTTGAAACGTATGAGGCTTTTACCGTTACAATAGTAATCTTAAATAGAACGGTGTATAATGCTATTTTTCAGTAGCCTCTCAAGATATTCCGTAAAAAATCAAAAGGCGGTATATCCTAAACCCGACATCGTAAGGGACTTTATATTAATCGTACTTAATGTATAAAAAAAATTCAACAACATTGTCTCCTCACTTAAACCACAGCCCAATTGCCCCAACGAAAATCACCTCCACGTAAAAAAAGAAAAGATTTTGAAACTGCCTCAGCTTAATTCCGTAAGATTTGCCCGAGATATTTTATAGAAAAAGTTTCACCCGTTCTTATCTGTTGGAGTTTTTAGCCGGAATGCAGGATTAAGGTCGGCCACTGGCTTTTATCAATGGTCCCTACGGTTGTAGAGGGGATAGTGTCGCTACTAAGATTGTCGTGGAGTATGGATAGCTTATTAACCTTTTGACCGCCAAAGACGCCAATTCACGTCATCGCAAATCAGTGCCCGTAACGCCACGACGTTATATGGCGGGCCGAAGTTATTGCGAGAGAACTATGAAATATAAAACACTTCATCATTTTTTCTTGGTTTACTATATTTATAGGTAGTGTAAGTTATTTTATACCTAATTTAAATAAAATAATACAACACCATTCGAAAAAAAACAAGCATTTTCTAAGAGCAAACTTCAATTGGCTAGATTACACTGCCTGCAGCGCCAAAGACGCCGTGTAACGTCGCCTAGTGATGGGACGCACAGCAATGTCTTCTTTTAGTTATCGATATGAGAGATCCCTAACCTGCGGTCCGCGGGCCCTTGGGGGTCCGTGGGCATATGTTTGGGGTTCCGCGGTCCCCCATGTTTTACAGCGAAAAAGATTTAAGGAATACTAAAATATAATATCCGTCTATTTAAATAAAAAAAGGAATTGCTGTTCGTTAGTCTCGCTAAAACTCGAGAATGTCTGGGCCGATTTAGCTGATTTTGGTTTTGTAATGTTTGCCGTAGTTCAGAGACGGTTTAAACGGTGAGATAATTTGGAAATTTTGCGAAAAAAAAATTTACTAAGGCGGAACGTGTTATAAAATTATAATTTCCCTTTTACTAAAGTCAAATTTAAACGTCTGACGGATCTATTCGCAATACAGCCCAAACCCCAATGAATACATTTGAGCGCTAGAACGGCACGTGACTGTTCGTTTGTTCTTGGTTATAATAATCGACAAAATGTTTTTACGACCCTTATGTGCGAAAGCTTGTCACTGCTCCGTGCGCCCTTGAAGTGAGAGCACGTTACGATTTGACGACACAGGCGCAAAAATGAGTGTCGATAGTAGCCAAATGAGTACAGAGGAGTTACTTCGAATTTTTAAAGGTGTCGATACTGACGATGAAATCGAAGACCTTGTGTTCGAAGAAGTTGAAGAAGAAGATTTTGAGGTAAGTAAATTTTTAATACGCATATTCTATCAAATAACGCAGTGTTTCTTAACCTGTGGTCCGCGGACCCGTGGGGGTCCGCCGTCTTATCCATGAAAGTTGAATGAATAAAGAAAGTGCTAAGACCGTTCGCACTTGATAGTCTTTCAATTTGTTTTTGATATTTCTATGTATATTATTTAAACAAAGAAATAGTAGTACATATTTAGTATTTAGGTAAAGAAAAAATACGTTGGGAGTTTATCTTTATATTTTAAGTTGCCGTCTGCTAATGCAGGTGTCAAAATACAATAAATCGCGAACGCCTAGCAAGTGGATATTCCTATTATTTAAATAAACGTTTTTTTTTGTTTTACGACACTTTTAAATGGGTCAGTTTTTTTCCCTATACAAACAATTAAATAATAATTAATTAATCTGTCTAGAATATTTTCGTACTCTTTTTTTTGCGATAACACGTGATTTTGTACACACTAAAATACTTCGAATCTCGCAAGACAAGGGCATCATAAACTTTAAATAAGTCGCGCGCCGTGTTTGTAAGGGACAGAGAATGTGAGCGGGGCATTGAATAGCCGGCACGCCGACAAACAAAGAAAGAGCTACGTGCAATAAATATAAGATTTATTGCTTTATGTGCAGGTGCATACCATAAAACCCTCACTCGAGCGACTTTATTATCTTTGTTTTCAGTAAACATATCCACGCCAAGGAATAAAAAAAACTAAAAGGTAATAATATTAATCCTTATGCATTATCATCTCGGGTCTGTGTTTTACAACTGAATGTATTTTCATTCCAATTTATATACCTAGTTCCCAGTTCCCGAAACATCGAAAAGAACAATTTTTGTTTTGATTACGTTCCCAACACTAGCACTATTCTAATTTCCACTGCCCCCAACGCCAATGACGGCAACGAACGTCGAAGTATGACGTCATCAGCAAAGTAGTGAAGTGGTTCCATTGCAAAATAATAATGAAAGTTACAGTAAAGTTTTAATTTTTAAAGGTTTTCAATGACAGTAATTACACGCAAATTCATGAAAATTATATGGAAAACGTTGTGGTAATGTATGAGGTAAAATATAAGGGGTTCAATGGCTGAAATCAATTGTAATACCGGTAATATCGATATGCGGTTGTGACATCACTATTGTTCGTTCGTATTTGAAACGATTTTTGCCTTGGCGTCAGGAGCACAGCGTTTCACTTCGCGGCTTGGCGTTCAAAAGGTTAATGAATTTATAAGTGAGTGCAATTAAAAAATATACTTTTTTCAACCGTGTGATCTCTAAAGTTCCCAATCGGCAGAGGTCCGTGTAGGAACCGTAGCCTACGCCCTCGCGTGCTTCAAGGAGGCCTGTGCCCAGTAGTGGGTCATATTTAGGCTGGATTATTATTAGAAGTATAGGATCTACTATTTGCTTAATTGACATGAATGTAGATAAAATATTATAGTTAACCGACAGATTGTATACTGGTAACTCGTAACATTTTGTAAATAAAATTAGTTACTTTTTAAAATAATCAAGACTAGCGTATATTTTCCGAGCTCAAATCGATCACAAGACAACTTCTCCGATTTATTCTCTTATTGGCATTATTAAAATCTGGATAAAAGTATCGCCGATCCGATCCTCCATTCACTTATTTCCGATAAACATTACAGCTTTCCGTGAATGGAATGAAATTTTATGACAACGAACGGGTTCCGATTTCAACCTTATGTTTTTGAACTTCAATGGGATTTGTATCAGAGAGTAGATTGCTTTTCATGTCGTTGTTACAATAGGGTTCATGGAACAAACTTTAAAAGTAACCGCTAATAATTTGGAAGAAGGTAGACTCTTCTACTTCTACTCAACTTTTAATATGTAAAGGTATTATTTTAAGCGACAAGCTAGGAACTTCTCCCTATTTTTTACCTAGTTTCTTTAACTAGGTACCTAAAAATTATGCTTAATTTGCTAGAAAGCAAAAACTAGTAGCTTTGTCTATGTATCGCTTAATAATGTTCTACTTACCCCATTTGGGAAAGCGAGATGTATACATACAATCACGCCTATGTTCCCAAAAGGGGTAGGCAGAGCATACTAAAAGTGACAGACAAAACCATGATCTTGACTATGTATGTAAAAAACCTCTGTATTAAACGGAACCTGCAATCGTTACGGAGTTTCTGGCTATCTTTACTAACCGTAGCATATTCCCGTTAAGATGCACAAATACCAACTTGAAGTTAGATTAAACTCCGCGTTTCAATCTCAATTACATTAGCAACTCGGGAAACCGGTAGAACGGCCGTGTTTGTGTTCCGGAGATTCTGATACCGACTTAACGTGTTATCTACACTTGGCTCCAGGGCTTTATTTCACAAACTTGACAATTAGAGACATTATATCGAATGTCGAAATTTTAAGAGAGAGAACTAGACGTGTTTTGAAGCAAGAATCTGTTGTTTTAGCTGACATAGTTGTAGATTTGTTGGTTGTTCTGGACATGCTAATAATTGTGTCTGGTTTACGCTGCAACTGTACAATGTCGTGGTAGGTATACGTGCATATTTTTATGAAGACTATCTGAAAGAGTAGAAGTGACGATTGTCACGATGGCGAATCGTCTTTCGTCTTCAATTGAATGGTTTCGTCAAGTACTAGCAGCCGTGTGGACAGACGAGTGGCGTACAGTATGCATTTGACAGCAGCCACCGCGGTTCCAAAATAAAGAACTAGCCGAAATATCTCGAACGATTAATTTAAGGCACCCACATTCATTTAACATTAAACTACCGTGAGACTCACTCATCTTATAAAACACGGATAACTCACGTAATAAATCGAGTTTAGCTATGAGTTTAGAGTCGAGTTTAGACATGACAGCAGTCGCGCGCAGAGAGCCGAGGCGCGCAGTTCGCGTTTGGCAGCAGCAGCTGCCGCGGCTCCTAGATGAAGGGCTACGAATTAGTCCGAAACATGTCGAGCTAAACTCGATTTATTACGTGAGTTATCCGTGTTTTATAAGATCACCCACATTCAAGTAGTTTTTTCCCTAAAATCTATCCTATCTAATGAACACGTCAGTGACCCAAGCACCTATTGTCACAAGTATTTGGCAAATTGTAAACGGACCAAATAAACCCTTCCAAACTCCACTATAGATCGCTAACAATATCCCAACACAATTCGGAAGCCATTTCAATATCGTCCCATTTCCATACAGCGCACAATTGTGGCCCCAAATCATCAATTATATTCCCAATCTCAATATCGTCGGAGGTTCGTTTTATCAAAATAAACTGTCTTGGCAAAGAGACCGGCAGAGAGCCGTGGCACAAGCCCGCAGAAGAAACAGTAACACAAAGTGGAGTTTATGATACTCGCGCTTGCTCGGCAGAAGCGAATAAAAATGTTAATGAAGGCGCTCGTGATTGCTAAATACGGTATAACGCTGTTTGGAATCTACGAGCATAAAAGCGACACTTTTCCTATGTATTGTAATGTATGAAAATTGTGTTGAAGTATTTAGTTTTTTTTTAGACAAGTTAGTACAGGTATGGCTCTTTTAGAACTTATCAGTTGGTCAGCACTGCTGGTTTTTTTAATATCAGCTGATGTTGTCGCAATCGCCCGTACTCCTCGCCAGGACTGCGTTCACATTTATTTTCCACATTAAAAAATGAAATCTTAAATACAGTCATACAGAAAAAAAAAAGTTACAGTACTGTCCATTCACGCTACACTGTGTTCGGCGTGCCATTCATTAGGTGACAATAGGAGTCTGCACCTGTCCCTTGTGGATAAAGCCGTGGAGATATTGCGGTATCTTTGCTTATGAATTGTAGGAATTCGAGGACTTTCCTATTCTACACTAAGGAGAGATGGGAACAGCCATTAGGTTATCTTGATCTCTGAGAAAAAGGATTAACTAACTAGAGATTTGACTAAACGAAACTTTTCAAAAGTGTACATACATAATCATCACGGCTGTATTCGTAAATGGAGTAGGCAGAGCACACAAAAGGCTACATAGATAAAACCACGATTGCGCCACGTTTCGTGGCCACTTATAGATTTTTTATGTTTAAGCTGGCAAGTACAGTATAATAGTGACAGGTTGCTAGCCTGTCGGGCTGTCGCCTAAAATATACCTTAACTTATTTTCAAAATTTTTCTTTAACTGTAGTAATTTAACTACTTGAAATATCACTTCATATTGTGGCCCGTTGGCCATGTTGGTGAAAATGTTTTGAAAACAATGTCGAAGGTTTGTCACCAATTTTGTTTGTTTCACGAAATAAATTGCCATTATTTAAAATTGGATAACACAATCGTTTCAAATAGAATAAATGTCATTCTGTTGCGGCTCGTTAACGTCAATTTGGCGGTAAAACATGGGAGAAATTTTAGCTGAAAATAACGAATAAGTAGAAATAATTCTATGTTGAATAAAAATTTAATACGTGCATTTACTCTTTATTAAACTTAATACATAATGCAGTGTTCATGTTTTTCATATACTTCATCAACGGTGTACACTGAACAACAATTACTTGTGTTTCAAGTTGAAATAATTTTAGAAAAATGTTTGTTTTCTTTAGTTTATTTTACGATAGTAACTTATTTATGTCGTCAAGTAAATCGGTTACTTTTTTGTATTACTACTTTTCTTGTAAAAAATTAAATGGAACACCCACATAATTGTGACAAAATATCCCTCTCGCTTCCTACTTGCTTAAGCCATAAAAGTATCCTACCCCAAAGCCCTAACACCTTTGTTTTCGATTGCAAATCGATAACACATCCGCGACCTACAAACCCCATTCCTCTAATTTATATTCAGTTAGCGTGAAAGTTCCTTGGTGTCGGTAAAAACAGAAGTGAGAGACAATCGGCCGATTTCCCAAACTTCTCCCATCGCGAGATAAGCGACTCTCCAAAGTTTGGCTATCTCTGGCTGGTCCCAAAACTCGCTATCTGACTAGCGCCTATTATTGAATTTTCGTTTTTTCCTCCGATTAAAATTTGGAGGCTGCGATTAATTTTCGGGGAGATAAAGAAGATTTATTGGCGTAGGTAGCACTATTATACCTCTTTTCAACTTGGAACTTAAATAATAGGCTAGAAGTGGCTACAAACCTGAAGTAGTTAAGATGTCTGCGTAGCTGTATTTGGGTATACACAGGCGTAGGTATTTATGTGGGTGTAGGTGAGAAGTTTCATTGAGTGGCGAATGCTACCTGTTATGAGAACTTTGATAAAGCCACATTTTTGAAAATTTTACCAGTTGCTCTTTTTTACTAAAACACTGCTCATGGGAAATATTGGAGGGTTTTAACCGCTGTCATTATTCTCAACACTTTTTTTATTAGATTTATTTAGAAATTGGTATGATAAGTGTGTCATATAGTGTCTATATCTTGCAAGTAGGTACACCCTAGACTATGATACATATACACATTTTCAACAGTATCTGATAAAAAAAGTGTTGAGAATAATGACAGCGGTTCAAACGCTCGAATATTTACCCTAATACGTGACGCCTGTGCTCTCAAAATGCTTAGGCGAACAAAAGGCCACTGTGATATAGACATGACCAATCCACGTTTCGTAGCCATATTTAGTACATTTTTAGTCCGATAAAAAAGGTGTAACAGTAACAGGTAGCTAGCCAGTCGCCTATATAACACCGTAACGTACTTTCCTAAGTCGTCTCTTACGACATCTACTGTTATTCTGAATCCGACACCATCCGCTGAAGACCTTCAAAAAAATCCCACACACACTTAATTACAAATCAGTCAACCTAAGCTACAAACTTTTTTAGCTTGAATCCTAACCAGATCCGTACCACAGATAACAACAGTTACAACTTAAATGAGGTGCCAACGTGACGGCGACCGGCCCAATCCGCTAATGGCCCGTACAGCGCCATCTGTTGAATAATGTAGCAAAGCTTTGTGCGCCGTGGACGCTTTACGTAAGCTTCTAATTTGTATAATAAGCGCAGTGGGTGCAAAAGAAGACTGTTGGCTCTTGTAGGTATGAAGGTATAGACTCTATTGAGTTTAGAGAATAGGAGTCGCGTCGCTTCTCCATACAAACGTAGTCCCCTGTTTTCTCCGTGAATAATGACATTAGAGCAATTTTTTTTTTACTTTATATTTGTATCTGTTGTGGCTATGCCCCTACAATTTGCTTTTATCGATATTCTAAATAAAAAAAAATATAAATAAATAAAAATTTTAGGAAATCGATAATTAGGGGCATAGCCACAACAAATACAAATGTATTTTAAAAAAATGTTTTTGCTCTAATGTCATTATTCACGGAGAAAAAAGGGGACTACGTTTTTATGGGGAAGTAGTGCGACTCCTATCCTCTTAAGGGACAAAGTGAGAGTAGGTATTTTAACTAGCTTCTTGTTTAAGAGTTTAGAGCTTAGAGTTAAAATCGATAGATGGAAATATAGGGAACATTTTAATTAGGAATTTTAAAAAACCTGTACCCCGCGTGGTGTCTATGGAATTAGATTAACCTAAGTAGACATATTGTATAGCTAGAACTAACTAAATGTGGTGTGGCTTATAGTTTAACATTTGTCAATTTCTTTCGAGGGTGCCATAATATTCATAATAGAGGAAAGGAAAAGCGTTTAGCTACGTTTTTGCGACTGACCAGGATCCTGTCACTATTGTCCTTCTTATTTAAAACCTAAAAAAAGCTAGAAGTGGCTCCGAATTTGAAATAGTCATAATTTTGTCTATTTGAGAGTACAGCCATGATGTACGTACTCATTCAAATATTACATAGGAACCTTATAATTCTTTCGAATCTTCAATACCTACCATAACTTAATTCTTGGGAAGCTAACCAATGAGAAAGCCAGGACCAGGAGTACCTCATCCCTCCACATCAAAATATAATTTTGATGTATAAGTACGTCCTAGTTTAATTTAATCATGATTCCTATGAGTCCTTATCTAATTA
Organism: Adoxophyes honmai; assembly: GCA_005406045.1. NCBI lineage: Eukaryota > Metazoa > Arthropoda > Insecta > Lepidoptera > Tortricidae > Adoxophyes > Adoxophyes honmai. Next base: position 149,608 of record BHDV01008945.1, on the reverse strand, counting down.
CGATTGCTTGGTTACAAAAATATTATTTCAGCATCAAAACAAATGAATACACACTAATTTATTGGGTACATAGTTGAACACGAATACGATTTGAATCTTAATACCATTCAAGTGAGAGCCTTCGGCATTCATATTGTAATACCGATCTCTTTTCTTTTCAAATAATACAACGTGTACATTTTAGACCTCTTTCTTTATTCTCAAGCATTTACATATTGTTCAAAGCAAACATTATTTGCAATGTCTGAGTATTTTTGAAGTCTGTTTATGAAATGTAGTCGAAATCTATTCAGTGCCGTAGGCAAAAGTGGGCTGGATAAAAGCCTATAAAATTATCTGACAGACAAGGTCTGAATAAAAGGCTTTGTATTTGTCTCAAGAAATTATTGCGTGAATGTTTTCTCATGAAGATGAAATCTTAATTTTATTTGTCAAATCTTACTTTTTACGTGACATAAACATCATGCCCTGCGAGGTAGGCAGAGGGGACAGAGCGTCATTTGCTTCTATTTTAACATACTTTTTTCACTACATTCACATGAATCTTTCTCGTAATACATGCTCGTTGGTTTCAGGTACTTTTAATTAGGTATATTTTCAGAATGTTGCCGATCTGGTTTAGATATACGTTCTTCGAGGGCGCCCGCAACCAACCTACCCTTACACTCCCATGTGTTTACACGCTGATTTGATCCAGAACATTCAGATTCTCGGCTTATTTTCCTTTTCTAAAAAAATACACCTAAAATGCCAAACCTTCTAAATAAACTTAGATCTACGCAACGTCTAGAGCTCCTTCCACAACTAACTTGAAAAGCGTTTTATTGTCTCCTCGTAAGAAAATTAAATTATTTAGCATGCACTTCCTAGTTAGTTCGCGCGGAACAATTTATTCAAAACAACTAATGTTCTCAGTTCTTACAACAACTGTAAAAACTTCTCAGGTTTTCAACCATAACTGAATACAGGTGGCGCGTTATTAAAGTTCCCTGCATAAAACATGAATGCTCTCACAACAGTTTTATCATGCAAATTTAGGCGCGCAGGCAATGAATTCCGTTTAAAATGTGACTAAATTATCGAGCAGTTCAACCGTGGATTTTTGCAAATTGGGGAGTGATGTGATTCTGAGACATTCTTATGTCTTTTGTCAATCTTATGATTTTCTTTTGTTTCTTTTCTTTCATGGATGTCGTAAGAAGTGACTTAGGTAAATTCGTGAGCCATTTCACTGTCACCGACGCATATTATAATGCGTTATCATGATTGGAACCCAGTGCCGCTGTCAACCTGATTGGCACCTGAAGGTTTTCGGAGAGGAGATGGTGAATACCTTGAAGTATATTTTCGGCGGTAAGCTAGCAGCCTGCAATTGGACGTAGTTTAGTAGAAAGGATCCAACTTGCATAACCCTTCGAAGTAAAATGATCTATAGGCGTCAAAAATGTATGTGACTTATGTCACTTCAATTACGAGTGACTTGTGGGTTGGATCCTTTTCCCTAAACTACGTCTAATTATACCTCTTTCATTTAACTTAACACTAAAAAAATCTACGTTTCGTGTGCCCTGCCTATCCCATTAGGAAAGACAGGCGTAAAGTAAGTATGTATGTGTAAATATTCAGTTTTCACTTACTTTATTACGTTGTTTTTGGTAAGAATAAACATACCTAATTTGCATCAGTGCATGCGACAGTTTGTCCCCAGTTGTGTGCTTGTTTTTCCCGTGTTGTTAGTCAAATAGTTACATAAAACAACGTTTCGTTAAGACATAAAAACTTCAGTTAATTAATATGAATGCTCAAAGTACTTTGTTTCTGCTCGCGTTGTTCATCACTTAGTTTAGTTGTGGAACAAAAGTTTAATCACAAGTTGCCTAATTAGATGACCGAATTGCCAGTTCCATAGTTTAATCAATAAATGGAGCCAATTAGTATATGCAATAACTAGACGCCACATAGCCAACATCATTATGATTTAAAAAAAACGTAGTAAAAAACGTAAACCTATCCTTTCGTTATTAATGTATATTTCACACACAGAGACGCCCGTATTTCTAAATGGGCTAGCAACTTAGCGCTACTTAGACTTACTAGCCATGACTATTTTACGTCCCGTAGATATATACATACATACATATTCACGCCTGTATTCCCATGAGGGGTAGGCAGAGCACATGGATTCAAAAATCCAGTGCCACGTCTAGCAAATTCAGGGTAACCAGATGGTTAAACGTGATATTGCGGTGACAGGTTGCTAGCCCATCGCCCACAATACACTTACCCTTTCCCAGAGTCGACTCTTACGACACCCACGGGAAGAAAGGGGGAAGTGCTATTCTAACCCGGCACCACACGGGGCTAGATCCCGTAGATACTTTTACAATATCACGTTTGACTATCTGGTTACCCTGAATTTGCTAAACGTGGCACTGGATTTTTGAATTCATGTGCTCTGCCTACCTCTCCTGGGAAATACAGGCGTGAGAATATGTATGTATGCATGTATGTATTGTATGTAGATAATTTTATCATAATTTACAGGTTTTAAGTTTAGAGGTACTATAGTGACAGGTTGCTAGCCTGACGCTTAAAGTATGACATAACCTATTTATTTCCTTAGTCGCCTTTTGCGACATCCATGGAAGAATTGGAGAAGTGTTTTTCTAAACCACCATACGGGTAAAACCAACCTAGAATTCCAGATTTGATGTACCTATCTAATAATTACGAATCCTTAAGATTCAAATTCTACTTAAATGCAGAAGTTAGTTTTTCTTCTTTAATCAACTATAAAAAATATACCTAGTAGAAAATTCTCGTATACTTGGTAGTGTAGTAAGGCCACATTATATTTCTCTGACCGCTTCTTCAGTTTCCCTACACTAGATAAGCTTATTAATGACGAGCTGTTACCCGCGACTTCGTCTGCGCAGAATAAGTATTTCAGATTGCGTGGCGTAGAATATATGGCATTAAAATTATCACACAAATAATTTTTGAATCGCATTTGACAAATATAACAGCTTTTTTAACAAATCGCTAGCACCTTGAAAATTCGCAAAACAACCACAACTTTACTGTCAACGACGTCTACCCTCACGCATCTGCCCGCGTTCGGGTCGCGCACTCAGCGACGCGTGACGTTTACCCCGCGCATGCGCGTCACTTCAACGGTTTTGACAGCGGACGCCAAAACTCGCAAATGGTATATTTTACCCGACTTACTTGAGAATTATCGTCGTATATTGGATAATTCACAGAATATCATTACAATTTGTAGCCTATATCGTCGCTTTAATACTAAACCGCCGCATCACAAAAAATTACAAAAACGGTTTTATTGCAAAAATAGGTTTAAAACTGGTTACTTTAATTTATCACACAAAGACTCTCGTCGTTTTCGCAGTTTAAACAACAAAAATACCAATATGCCTGTTTGGCACTGTGCAATTTTGTGCATAATTTCAGAGCAAAGGTGCCGTTTTGTTACTTGCGTCCCGACAGTCAATGCGAGCGCTCACCACTTTAGTGTAAAAGGGACGTAACACCAAAACGCCTTCGATTATCGCAGAGGATTTAACATCTAAGATGCCTTATTCCAGATTGCGCCTGTTTAGTTCATAAAAATTACGCAAGTATAATGTTTTTTTTTATATCTAAGGTGGCAGATTTTGTGATGTGGCTTTGTCGCTCTGAGAATTTTATAATAAAAGGGCCTTATTTCGGATTCCGCCTGTTTAGATCTGAAAGTTTACAAAAATTCAATGCTTTTTACATAACTAAAGTGGCACGTTTTGTGATGTGACTATATAGCTCTAACGATTTTATATTAAAGGGGCCTTATTCCAAATTTCACCCATTTTTAGGTCCGAAAATTTGCGTAAGTTTAATGTTATTTAAATTTCTAAGGTGGCACATTTTGTTATGTGACTTTGCTGTTCAGAGGATTTACCCTGTATAAGGCATTATTTCAGATTGCAACGAAGATAATTTTATTGTTAGAATATTATTTATTAGTTGATTTTTGGACGATTTAATTTATGCATCATTAATGACTGATCACTAACGCGTTGTTTTACTCCAGGGCAAAAACTGAGCATAGTAGATTTATTTTTCTGTTCATCATCTGATTCTTTTTCTTCTTTCATATCTTGGAAATGTTTAACCAAGTCTAATGAAAGTGATCACTATCCCATTAATTGAACACTACCTAATCATGTTATGAAGACTTTAGGTACAGTCATTACCCTCGTTGTGAGGAATGGTGGTTTCAGCGATATGTTGGAGCACAAATTTCAATAATCTGCAGAAGTACAGCCATTTGAAAAAATGCAGCCGAAAGCGATTGTTATACACATCATAATTTTTTTAAATTGCTATACTTATCCTTACTTCCTTACTATATTAATATTATAAATCGGAAAGTGAGGTTGTTTGTTCCGCTTTCACTCTGTAACTACGGAACCGATTGCTTTGAAATTTTACAAACGTAAAGTTAGAAGTCCGGATTAAATAGTAGGGTACTTTTTATCCCGGAAAAAAATGATGTTCCCGAGGGAATGTTCGCTTTATACCGCAATTGTAACCGAATTCCACGCGGGCGAAGCCGCGGACGGAAAGCTAGTACTGAATAAATATGTTGTAGCTGCCCCAAAAGACTTTTTAAAGAAAAATAAACTAGTGAGATGGTGTTATTTTTGAAGTTCTCTATCTCCTGGATCCCCTCTTGGATAAAATCAGGAGGTATAGAGGGTCATGTAATTATTGTAAGCTATTAGTACATTATGACTGATGCAAAGAACTCAAAAACATGTCTTATTATGTCGTTATTCTTAAAAAATAATTAAAAACACATTTAAAATTTTGAACGTTGAAAAAACTTTCTCATTTCGGAGTACTTTTAATTTTTTTATTCTGATTTTCAGAGAGTAATTTATTTTCGACATATTTTATTTTGTTTAGTTTTTTATGATGATTGTTTGGATATTTTTAAATATCGAAATAAAAGGCAATTACTCTTGATATATGCATTTTAATTACAATTTTCGAGATAATTCTTATCGTATTTAGATTTTATTTTTATGCTAAAGGGCCTTATGTGCTATTTTACGCTTTCAGTTTAGAGTTAGCGTAAAGTTGTATTTAAATACAAATTAAGAATTTAAATACGAATATTTTGAATATCTACACGGGCATATTAATTAAAAAACAAATGAACTAAATCAAAAAATCATGATGAAATTTTTAGAAGTCTCTCCTGTAAAATTATGCTCTTTTGACATACGGCGGTTTAGCAATAAAGCGACGATATGTTATTCTGATGTATAAGCTACATTATTGTAAAGTGTCATTAAAATCCATTCAGTAGTTTTTGCGTGAAGGAGTAACAAACATCCATCCATCCATACATCCATCCATACATCCATCCATCCATACATCCATCCATCCATACTCACAAACTTTCACGTTTATAATATTAGTAAGAAGATAAGATAAAGATGCCAGCAAAGATTGCATTAAACCAGTAAACGACAGCTCTCTAGAACTGCTTCCATAAACAAGTTTCCAACTGCTGTTTGTGCTCTTTTTAATGAAAATATAAGAGCCGTTAATTAAAATCTAGAATGACATTCAGTTGGGAGTAAAAGCTGTGTTATTTGCTACATCTGAAAAAGCTATTTCTTTTCCTTTATGAGTGTAAATGGCAATATTATCTAAAGGCATTTTGCAAACCACCTTCAAATCGGTTCAGTCGAACGTGTGATTAATACAGACTTATGTAGTTATAGAATACAAAATAGGTCAAATTGAAAACTTAATTTTTGAACACTATGCATAAAAATTGCGCCTGTAAACTCAAAGATAGTAGTAAGCAGACAACATTAAATGTTACATAGGCAAAACCATGACTAATACATTTCGCATCCACTTCAAGCACATTTTTTAGATTTTAAATTAAGATGACATGTACAATACCTAGTAATAGTTTGCTAGCCTGTCGTCTAAAATTATACCTAAACTGACATTTAAAATCTGGTAGATATACTCATACCAAGGTACCAACCAGATAATTTGAAAAGACCCTGGAAGTTGTTCATTACTAAGGCGGTTTCATTTCAAATTAAACGTTGTACACAGCAATGCGACATGATAATAATACACGAGCAACTCATGATCTCGCGACCTCAGTTCACGGCAAATCATTTTAAACCCCAGTTAATCCTTCCAAATTACAACTACGCGTGGCATCACAAAGTTCACAAAGCAACCAATCAGCGTTCGGCGTGAAACATCACGGGCCAATCAGGGATCACTTCCAACATCTCGAGACAGGATTCTACCCAACCCTCATCGCTCATGGAATTTGCGTAATTTAATAGAAAAGTTCCCGAGTTGACACCATGCAAACACCTTCCGGTTGAAATTGCAAACAAAATTACAAGTTTCGCATTACATCGCGTGTGTCAAACGAACGCAAAAACTTGGCGGGATCATTCCAATGTAATGATGTCGCGAATTTTCTTGAAGTATTTTGGGAGATTCGGTATTGGAGGAAATCTTGACACTTATATTACATACAAGCATACAACAACATTATTGTGATTGTAGAAGGGAACTAGAGGTTTAGGTAAGTTTTATTGAGTCGTTTATTCATTATATTACAATTTTAAACCACAATAAATATATTTTAAACATGAAACTACCGTAAGACTCACTAATAGTGGAATAACGGAACAACTCACGTTTTCTACTTCACGTCACGAAAGATGTCGAGCTAATCTCGGTCTAAAAAACGTGAGTAGTTCCGCTATCTCACTATAACAATAAATATAAATAAATAAATGGGTCGATCAACTTTTTCTTGTCCCGAACAAAGATTTTTCTAAAAAAAAAACTTTGAATATCTTATACTTTTACGCTTTTACTGGGTAGAGTTTTTAATAAAGTTTGGTTTTTCAATACGAGACGCGAACTTTAATTGGTATTTTAATGCTTTTTGTAGTTCTAAAGCAAGGTATGGCTTGATTTATGTCCCCTGGGTAACTTTGCATAAATCAAAT
>BHDV01008945.1:31655-133670 GCA_005406045.1 Adoxophyes honmai | reverse complement strand
TCGGGCTAATGAAAATTCGTGCTAACGTTGGTAGGTGTAATGATATTCGGACTTGTGAAATTAGGTCTAGTGGGGGGGTACCCAATGGATCCTATTGTTATTCCGTCTTTTCAAAACTACGACCGTACAATCTGACCTTGCGCCTTCCATCAAGACACCGACACCTCTAAATCCTTTATTCAAATGCCCAAAGCTCTACAGAGTCGGACAAAGCTTCGGAAGTCGGAGCTTTCGCTGTTTTATTACTGCGGCTAACTGACGGCTATCGGTGATCGTTGTATGAGATATTGTGTTTCTATCGGAACAATGTTAGGTACTTGAAATACATATACGTCACATTAACATTACTTAAAATTGAGTGTGTGCGTGTGTATGTGTGAATGTGTGTTACTTCTTCACGTCTAATTATTATGAAATTTGGTGTGCAGAAGCTGACGTTTTGAATTAACACATAAGCTACTTTTTATTCCGGGAAAGTGCATAAATTTCGTGGGATTAAGATAAAACTAAAGAGTTACTGGTAACAGCTAGTTTGACATAATTTTATACATTTATGAACTCATACACTATTAGACTTAGAACAACACCTGCCTGTGTCTTTTATGGATGTTGAAAAAAGCGACTGAAGAAACAGGTTTAGGTATAGTTTAGGCGACAGGCTAGCAACTTGTTATAATACCCTCTAAAATTTTGCAAGAAGGGGCTATGAAGACTGAATAGTAATTGCTTTGACTATGTTTTGTGTGCTTTGTCTATAATATAAACTCTGTACCATTTTTATTTTCCCGGTATGATAGTGATATACTGCTAATCTGCCGCCCAAAACATATCTTAACCTATTTCCTTAATGACCTTATACGACTTCAACGGACTAGAGAGGTGATATTCTAAACCCAACAAATGGCAAATGTATGATACATCTGAGAAAAAATGATTAAATTTAAACGCAAAGCTAACAACGTCATCAAAACATCGATAAATTGAAACATCTAAATTTATGGGTCGTGTAAAACCGATCAATGCAGAGTAATATCAATTAGCACCGCTTTGATTCTGAAACTGGCAGTAAACAGCTAATGAAACAAGCATGGATGTACTGAATAATTGTTTGTTTGAATAAACTATCGAGGTAGTTAGCGTCAGAGAGAAACTTCCACAAGAAATCTTTTACTCCTACTACTTGACAGAGACAACTATGGTGTTTTTTTAGTTCATTTTAACTCGTGGGGCAAATTCATAGTCAAATAAAACAGATACATTAACTTCTTTATAATCGAGATTAGCTCAACTTGTTTCGTGCCAATTCACGTCCCACTACCAGGAGCAACGCGCCGCAGCAGCCAAGGTAAGACGCGCACCGCGTGCCACTTACCCCTTTCCCCCTACTATAGATTTTGAGTCATGAGTTGGCTCGAGACATATCAAGTTAATATCGATATAAACCGTGAGTAAGTGTAACCATTTTACTTCACAATGTCATGGTAATTTAATGTTTAAGATATGTGGCCAATTTTGTATGTCATTTCACTAAAATGACTGCATTCAGACCTCAAAGGAAAATATAACATTCATGTTCGATTGAACTCAATTATAATGTATTAAAACAGAGTGCTTAACTATCTGGTTACCCTGAAATTGCTAAACGTGGCACTGGATTTTTGAATTCATGTGCTCTGCCTACCCCTTTTGGGAATACAGGCGTGAGAATATGTTTGTATGTATGTAAAACAGAGTATTTCGAACCCCTGCCTTTATCAACAGTTCACAAACTTGTACAAAACAATATGTCCCGAAACAAATAACTTCAAAGCGCAATGCACATTCCCCACCAACACCTCCCTCTCATACAATTTCTCACGTCACCACGCTGCAGAAACAGCTCAACTCAAACCCCGCAAATTAAGACTTATCTCGAAATTGTAACAAAACTTCCTTGCAGGCCATTTACATAAAAGCACGCGTAAGCAACGTCAACGCCAAGAAAAGCATTCCTAGCTCAATGAAACTGGCAATATATCATGCCAAGTCACGTCCTGAAATACGCGCGTATATTTAAGAGAAATGAATGGGTACTGCGCTATGGCGCACTTAGGCGGACTCGGAACAAACAAATGCCCAATAAAGTTTTTAAAACTTGACGGCGAACGTTTGTACGCGCTCCGCTAATCGACCGAATTGCAAAATGAAAAGCCGTAGAAAATCTAATCGGCGTTATTGGTTCGCGTTTCGGTATTGAAATTAGATTTTTAAATCAATGACATTTAATACCAGCGGCGTAATCATTATTTAATCTCTGAAGCATCACTTTCAACTTTTTAGGTGAACAAAATGTACCATTTCTCTCTTGAAAAGATTAAAACAATATCCGTCAGATAAGTTTTTCATCTAACACGCTTTATAGTCTTCGTTATAGTCACAGGGTTTATTTTATATATTTATACATTTTCGGTCGGATCCCTTTACAGTCAGATTTGTCAAAACCTTAATTTGCAATGTAACTTGTTAATAGCGTTGTTTATTGCTAGTAAATTTTGAAACAAAAATAAATCTGACGGGAAATAAATCTGACGAAAATCGTATCAGAACAAAAACTAATCTGACGGATATGGTGACATTGTAATTTATTGTACTGTCGAGTTCATAAATATATGAGTAGACAAATGCCAAATATTTATTAAGTTTACCTTTTGCACCTTATTGTCAATGTCATAAAGGTGTAGTACAGATATTTTTGAACCCTCAGTTTTTCTCATACATTAATGAACTCGACTGTATTATGTTTTCAAAATATTAGTAAACGAACGAGTCAAAAGCACCCTGAACAATATCGTCGAAGCTAATTACTTAACTCCGTATAGATACGTGACGTCTCTATAAATCTCGTATTTATAGGTAGATGCACTTAGTCTTAATATCTCTTCGCTATTTCGTCTCAGCGAAATCTAGCGTATAAGCACACATACTTAAGAGGTTCTAGCTCAAATATAATTAAAACAGTGTTTGTGCGCTTGCTATGTAGTAACATTCTCCTGCAATGAATCCAGCTGAGCGTCGCGAGAATTTGGCCACCTGCATAATTTGAATGCAGTTTTCTCGTTAGTAAAACTAGTGTGGAAATTTCGTCTTAATTTGCTTTCGGAAGAATTTCTGAGTCAGAGTAACGGTTTTTTTAATTCCGAAGCACCGTAAAATGGAGCGAGTGGGGACGAAACTAATGTAACTAATTTTAGTTTTAAAATACTTGTGAAATTCTAGAGATGGTTTAAACGGTGAGACAATTTGGAAATATCGCCAAAAACACCTGTCAAAGTGGAACGATGTTTACCGGCCCCGATAGTATACAACAAACTAGTGCTCCACGCACAGCCGTTGCTAATTTCAAGGCAAAACAAACTCTTCATGATAACTGTAATGGCGGACAAAAATTTAAATATAACGGCCCTCCCTCCAAGATACTCGACCAAGAACAACCAAAACTTAAATAAAAACCAAGCAGAAACGGTAATTAAGACAGTATCCTAACTCAAGCTAAAGCAAGCAAGGCTCATAACAATAACGGATAATTTGGTTGTCTGGCTGTTTGTGTGTGACTTCAGGGTGTGCCGCTTGCGCTAATTACACCAAATAATTACACCAAATATGCTTCAGAGGATTACAAAATTAAGGAAGTGAAAGATTATAATCTTAAGCGCGTCGACTCTGCCGTAATCAAGTAGAGGGCTGTTTACAAACAAAGTAACTGTGTTTTTTTGCTAATGCTGTTTTGGCGCCGTTCAGTTAGACCTCAAAGGGTTTAATTTGTTTAAAAAAAATCCAAACATTTTCCTTTATATCTTTAAAAACAGTGATTGATTCTCTAACTCTAAACCTAAAAAATTAATAGAAGCCGTCACGACACGTGCTATAGTCATGGTTTTTTCTATGTATCGTTTAATGTGCTCAGCCTATTTGGAAATAATATAATGTAAAATTGATAAAGATACTCGCGACTAAGCAACAATAAAAATAGCCAACCCCACCGCGCATCCACACGTTTTTCACACCCTAAAGCTAGACATCCCAGCCTCCGTAAACAAAACACTCGTCTACAAAAACAATTCCGCCTGATTGATAGAGAGATATTTGTCGGCAAGCGGTCGGCACCTGAGCACAATTAACGGAGACGGTTACGGATGGCTGCTGAATTGGATAGAACCACGGCGAAAGAGGGTTTAAAGTGCAAATATACTAGGTACATCCTGGATTCGTTGGAATCATCAGTGAAGACTATTTACTGTGTGCTAACCAAAATCTAATAATTTTAGCGACGAGATTAAAATTTGGATTGAAAAACTGCTTCCGTCTATGTCTCAATTTAAAATTATGCTCAATGTGGCTACGAAATGTGAAAAAACCATGGTTTTTAAAGTATAATGTATCGTGTGCTCTGACTGTATGTAGGTTATAACTTTTTGTGTTAGTTTTGTGATGCCATATTCCAAATGTAGGTATGAACATTTTTGTCACAAAATTGACTTTTTTAAAGGTGTTTTTTAAGTATTATATTTTATAATATGTAGTGTACTCTCGTGTGATTGATACCGGTTCATCATTTAAGAACCCAAGTACAAGTTAAAAAAACTGCTGTCGAGAAGAGTTATTAGATTTACTTCACTACGAGCTAGTCTCACGGTAGTTTTAAGTGAAAAGACACAACCCAATCCACTCATAAAGCCTAATTCACAAGTTATTCTCATTCTTGCCTCGTTTAAAATTCGCTCAGCCTGCTTGTTTATAAAAAAAAAATGCCTCAAAAAATCCCTCCCATTTTTGCGGCTTCGCGGAATCCTAGAAAACGCTGTGTAATTAAATTCAAAATTTCCAGAGCATGCGTTGGGTGCGAAAATGTTCGCTTCTGAAAGCCGATACTGAATTCTTGACGTAACCGAAGCCTCGAGGTGTCTTCATTAGGAGTACATCAAAGCAGCCGCGATGTGAATATGAGATTTCGCACTGAGAACTGAGGAGAGGTGAAAGAAGGATGGAGTGGATTGTTTTCTTTAGAGTTCCGTAGGCAAAGGGTGGAAACGGAATCTTGCTGTCCGCCCGTCTCCAGGCTTTATTTCAAGAAAGGTAACAGCCAACCATGATTGCTGCTATAACAACAAGTACTAATTTTTTTTATTTTTTTTTAGTGTTTTTGGGTCGATACAATGTATACATGTATGTATACGTTTACAGGTAGACACTTGAAGTTTTCACAGAATATTTATTTACTAGCTGTGCCCGCGACTCCGTCCGCGTGGAATAGTGACTAATTTTCCCCATTTTCCCCGCATTTTTCTATGTTTCTTCGCTCCTATTAGTCGCAGCGTGATGTTGTATAGCCTTAAACCTTTCTCGATAAATGGTCTATCCAACACAAAAAGAATTTTTCAATTCGGACCAGTAGTTCCTGAGATTAGCGAGTTCAAAAAAACCAACAAACAAACTCTTCAGCTTTATTATATTAGTATAGATTTATCCCAACAAAAAAACGTGTTTATTTGTAGATTTTAGTACGGAACACCGCACAGAAGGAGGTGGAAGATTTAATCCTAATTTAAAAGTTTTTGGTTCATTTATATTGACTGTAAAGTTCGCTACAAGGTTTCCTTAGATCTTGCTACGTTTGACTTATTCGACCTACTAAACTATCTCCGGTTCACGTGCACTTTGCTTTAGTTTTACCTGCTCAAAGAGAGAGGCTAGTCGATTGCACGAGGGACTAACGGTTGCAGCTTCCTTTTACATCGATTCAACGAAAAATATTGTAATAGCGATGTAAAATGCTGCCAGCTACAGTACCTAAGGGGTTTACATTTTATAATATTACTTACCTGAGAAAATAGTAGTAAGAACATAGCTAAATAAAACTAGAAACACGTCTGGATTCCCTTAGGTGGTGGTGAAATCTCGCCAAAGTTATATGAAAATTAATTCATGTTTTTGATTCGGAGTCTGGTTACGCGAGTGCCAGTGAGAGCATCAATGGTATCCATTGTTCTGATACTTAGCAAACTCTATCAGTCAGTTTGGCGTGTACTTTGGGGTTGCTCCGTGGCAAACAGCACTCCCTCAAAAGTCGACCAATATGTATATAATAAAGAACTGACTGACTTGTGCCAGAACATTTAAGCCATAGAGCACCCCTGCACTGCATAAATTCTAAAGAGGATTAAGTACGCGAGCAAATACTATATCTAGCTTTAGTTTGCTATCCTGCTGCTAGGCAAAGATCTCCTCCATGTTCTCCAGTCTTCCCGATCCAGAGCGAGTTTTGACCATCACTGAGAAACACAAACGATTTGTCCCGACATCTATGTCTAGACCTGCCCCGTCGTCGCCATCCCTCTCATGGCACCCACTTTATAGCATGTCTAGCCTACCACATTGGCTGCATTCAGCTGACGTGGCATGCCCAGCCCAATCTTTGTACTGACTTAAATTAAAAAGCGCTACTACATGGACTAAACCATGACCATTTTATATTCCATAGCAACTTCTCTATAATTTTCAGGTTTTTACCCGAAAAGACACAGAGATACATATCTCAACCTATATCCTCAGTCGCTGCTTACGCCATCCACACAAGCAATGGATAGGTGTTCCTCAAAACCCGACATCACACGACATCTTAAATTTCAAACTTGCTTCATATTTTCTCGACGCCGCTTCCATTAAGGAGCCGCCTCCAGAACGGTTTACGTTAACGTCGCGGTAACGCAAAGCAATTATCATAGACATTCGCGTTGCTATTCGAAACCACTAATCTCTGGAGCGTTACCAAGTCGAGCTACTTGACACATATGCCTTGACTAAAAGGCTGACAGTCGACTAAGATAAAAGATAATAGGGTATACGCGTAGTGCCTCGATCTCAATACTTTTGAAAGCTTTTATTTGAATTGTATTTACTGAAATATGAAATAGTCACGCCTTTGTTTGACACGTTTGTGTGTTTTGCTTATAGGGTGACCGCACCAGTAATGGACATAGAACCAGTAATGGACAATGACTCTTATTTACTACCCACTAAGGAAAAGTCATTTGTTTTACAACAATCAATTCACAACTCTATGGACTTTAAATTATGAATGAAGTGTCCATCACTGGTGCTTGTCAACTTAAACCGTCCATAACTGGTGCTGCCACCCTACTCCATTTGTGTTCCAAACACAGGTGTAATTTACGTCTTCATAGGTGTGTCATTTATAGTGACGGCAACAGGCATAAATATAATATAAGAGATAAGTTCAACCATCTCTTTTTCTAGGTAAAAACGATGCGCAAACTTACTTCTACTTCAAAAAATCTTGCCAAGTTTTACGTCGACGACTATACTGTATGTAACTTTCAAAGAGCCTTAACAATACCAAGTTTTAGTCATACCCTCAAACACTAAATATTTACTTACAAGAACCTCGCCCAGCAAGAGTAACCACGGACCGACACACAATCCGAACATAGAATATTTACCAAATACCGGACCTTTGTTTACAACAAATAGTTTCGTCCATTAGCCGGTTCTGACCGGCTGAATCCGGTTCGCGGCGGTTACACCCGGAGAATGCAATCAATACGACGTTCGGATGTTTGAGGCCAGCAGTCAAAACCGGGCGTCAATGTTTGAAGGGACGCTGTGGTACCTTGTTGGTGGCCAAACCTTCTATTGTCTTGTCGGCTGTGTTGGCTCAGTACGGATGCTCTATCGAACCAATGGATTCCTGAACCACCATGGAACCTGCTTACAGAGATGGTAGTGTGTTGTTCCTTTACTTGTGATACTTTGAACCTTTTCATAATGAGTTTCATATTGCTTTGATTAGTAGACAATACGGTATGTCACAGAGACATTTCTTGTAAAAAGGTACAAAGTGGCACAGTTATCAAATTTTTTGACTGTACATTATACAATCACGCCAATGTTCCCTGGTATGACTGTTTTAAGATTTAACCACAGATGAAAGACCATACCGCTTTCATGACAATTTGCTGTTACCTAAAGAATACCAAAATCTACTTCCTTAATCGCCTCTTACGACATCCTCGGAAGAAACGGAAAGGATTTATTCTACACGTCACTACGTGGATTGCGACTGTATTCGTGTCTTATGTATTTGCTGAGTTTTATGACACTGAAATGTAACAGCTTTCTTCATTTCAAACTACCGCTACACGACAACCTTCAATCTTAAATTCTGGTGAAAAACAGTGACCCCAAACGATCTGGTACATAATAATCTGAGGCGCACGTGACCCACCATAATCACGAGGCTCGTCTCAAGTGCTGCCGACCGCTTGAGTGGCGGCGGGCCGAGATGCAAGCGACGGCGGGAGCGGCGAGCGAAGCGGTAGCGATTGTGTTAATGTGTGATAGATTGGAAGGTTAACGATAAAGGTTTTTTAAGGAGTAATAGACTGGCGTACATACATATAAATATGAGTGAGAATCGCGAAAGTTAAACACATTAAATAGTACAATAGACTGGTCTATATTCAAGTATTCAACGGATCAAAGTATTCAACGGATCAATGATAGAAATCGTATGATGAAGTAAGACTGATGGAAATTGATTTAGCTGACTCGAAAAATCCGACTTGGGTCATGTATAACTGACTTGATTTGACTTTGAAGGTCCACATTTTACAAGACATTCATTATATTAAATTTCTAATATAATAGTAGATGTCTATCTTGTTATATAAAAAATACCAGCAGATCAAAACGTATTTCGACGCTTTACAAGCCAGTTGGCTTGACAGAAAGTTACAAGAAGTGGAAGAAGTGGAACGTCTTTGCTCAGCGTTGGAACCAACAACCTTACAAACTTTCCTCATATCATAACCATCTCTATTAGTGATATTTGATTCATTTCTGTTTCCCATTACGCCTGTCATAAGACGGTGACAATCCTCTCATGCCTTGTCCCACACAGAGCCTGCGGGCGTCAAGCCCAGTCATCTCAATCCGTGTTTACCCCCCTCCCCCCAGTATTACTTGTTCGTACGAATCCAGATTATCTGTAATTCGAGGCCGGACCGTCTGCAGCGATAGGGTTGACTGACTAATGTGGGACGTTAACGACTGCCGCTGGTTTATGTGCCTGTTTTGGTGCTTTATTGGCGGCAGGATGGGGTTTAATCGCGCTTTTTTCGAGGATTGCTGTCGATTAGTGTTATCAGTTCCTTTGAGTGATTTCAGAGCCAATCACAGTGTGTCTAGTTTCTTAATGGCGCTCGGGAATCATCGGCTATCATCGTAATTTCATGAACAAGGTTAATATTTAAATGTGACAGCCCCTAGCGCTACCTAACGCACATCCCTTTGCAATGTCTCTATAGAAAACGTCAATTTTTTAGAATAATTTTCACAAAATAGACATGATTTAACTATGGAACGTTGCATGTGCTCTGCCTACTCCTTTTGTGAATACAGGCGTAATGTACGGGCAGGTGCAGAGAAAAGTATCCCCCTAGTAATTAAACATTGTATGAGTGGGGTGGCTTTTCTCTGCAGCTGACTGTACTTATGTATGTATTTACTTTCACAAACAAAACGTAAGTCACTAAACCTCAAAATAGTAGTCAACCTTCAGAAATCGGTTTCAAATCACATTCACATTCCGCACAAGTACTAGATCCCCTATCCTCGCAATAATCGGTTGGCGCCTACCAACGACACGGCTCGGCCGGGAAACATCTCGCCGTTTGTTATTCATTGCTGCCTCACCACTAATCAAAGGAGTCAATGAGCGAACCAGAGCAGCATTGGACTGGCAACAAGCCGACTGATTACTCGCCCGGAGCAGACGAAATCGTAATCAAGCTTGTTTGTATTTCAGCTTCAATGAATGGTGAGACTTAGAAACCTCGGAGAGATGCTTTTATCTTCCCAAAGCGCAAATAAAGGTGGGATTGGTCTGACGATCTTAATTTCAAAAAGATCAGGTAGAAGAAACAATTTTCAAGATCGCTTTAGAACTGAAACTGGAATAAAATAAGTACTTGAAACCCGTGTGGTGCCGGGTTAGAATAGCACCTCCCCCTTTCTTCCCGTGGGTGTCGTAATAGTCGACTCTGGGAAAGGGTTGGTGTATTGTGGGCGATGGCCTAGCAACCTGTCACCACAATATCACGTTTGACCATCTGGTTAACCTTAAGTTGCTAAACGTGGCACAGAATTTTTGAATTCATGTTCTCTGCCTACCCTCTTGGGAATACAGGCGTGAGAATATGTATGTATGTATAGTAATGCAGCCTGTATATGTAGTGTTGGGTTCAGAAAACCACCTCTTAATTTTTCTATGGGTTAAAAATAGGTCAAGGTATATTTTTAGCGACAAAAAGCAATCCGTGACTGTTGTACCTTTTAGCATTAAGGCGCAAAAAAGGTAGAAGTGACAATAAAACGTGGAATAGTCATAGTTTTTTCTATGTAGTAGCGTTCGTATGCACTGCCTACTTCATTTAAAAATACGGGCGTGACATATGTAAGTATGTATTTAATCCAGACTGAATACATTCTTCTCACCCACAGGTATCAGCTCAGTAAAATATTGTTTAGGGTGTAGGTCCCACGGACGTCCAAAGCGGATTAGAAACTACACACAAAGCGCTAAACTACTTCGTCACTAGTTCTCTCTCTCGAGAAACTGGGGGTAAAAAATAAAAAGGTCAGAGATGTGAGCTTGGCGATTCCAACCCACGATATTATAACGTTTCTCAATAAAAAAAATCAAAACTGGAAAACAGTTAAAATGCAAAGAATGCAAAGTATCGAAATTGGGAAGGATTTAACCCATCATTTGGTACAAAGCTTGAAATTTACAGTAACCATAAATGGATGAGCTAGACTTTACGTTTGAACCCTAAAGCTGAAAGCTACAACCGATTTCTGTAACATGTTTGCTTATTCAAGACATCACAACGATAATGCGTCTTTCGTATATCTAGAAATGTTATCCACAGCATTCGAATATTTGAGACGTCAAAACAGATTACATTTTTGACAACACATACCGTAATTATAGGATCTAAAATCTTTGGTTAAAATCTTTCAGCATAATAACGCGCACGATGTAATTCTAAATTATAAAAAGGAATGATATTTTACACTGTTATAGATAAATTTCAGAACTGATCATTGAAGTTGGCACACGTTTAAATCTCATCTTTTGTCGTTGAAATCTATAACCAGGACATACATACATTCATACAATCCGCCTGTATTCCCAAACGGGGTAGGCAGAGCACACGAAACGCTACATAGACAAAACCATGACCATTTCACGCTTCGTGGCCACTTCTATCATATCTTTCAGGTTTCGAGTTGGCAGGTAGGTATAATAGTGACAGGTTGCCAGCCTGTCGCCTAAAATGAACTTTAACCTATTTCCTTATTATGGAATATAGTCGCCTCTTATGACATCCACGGAAAAAATGGAGAGGTTATTCTTAACCTGACACCACACGGACCAGGACATGCTCATACAGTTAAATTTGGCTCTCATTTCACGTTGATGTTTTTGATGGGATCTGAATTAACTGTACGATAATGAATTCATGATATACAAGTCAATGCGACAGAGCTAACTGCCACTAATGACATATATAGCTTTAATTAAAGGCCGGCACGATCGGCAAACCTCAAAGGATAATTAGATATCGCGTATTGTAACTCGCTAATGAGGTACGTATGCATCTATGTTAAGATAATCGAAGGAGATTAAGGCGGTTAGCGTTACGGGAACAATAGTGTCGAATTGAATAATTATACGTAGCTAGTTACTGTACTATGGTTAACAATGTTATGGATTTTAATCACTAAGATTAGACTAGCATCACGCCTGCACTTCGCATAGGGTAGGTAGAGTTCACGCAACGCTACCTAGGTAAAATAGTGACTGTTTAGTTTTTATTTTATTTCCATGTGGCGTTGGGTTAAAATAATACTTACATCCTTACTAATATTATAAATCGGAAAGTGAGTTTGTTTGTTTGTTTGTTCCGCTTTCACGCCGTAACTACTGAACCGATTGCTTAGAAATTTTGCAGGCGGAAAGATAGAAGTCCGGATTAAATAATAGGGTACTTTTTATCCCGGAAAAATTGATGTTCCCGAGGGAATGTTCGCTGTATACCGCAATATAATCGAATTCCAGGCGGGCGAAGCCGCGGGCGGAAAGCTAGTTTATCATAAGGTGGGACTTAATCACATATGAAAACGATTTTAATTACTGTGACGTTGCGGCCACGTTATACCGACCGTGGTCACGAGTAGAGGCAAAAAGGCATCACATTAGAAACTTCTTCGTGCTTCGAATTTCGTCTAAGATCTACAAGATGTCAACTAATTACCTCTGTCTTTTTGTTAGTCCCAATAACTACGTTTCCTCTCTGTCCCCCAAAAGTTAGTTAAGTGACTTAAACAAATTCATTATTACTTCAATTACCACTTTAAGCATAATTTTAGGCTTAAAACATGAAAAAGGTATAGCAGCAGTGTTTCCTCTTACGATGTCCACGGGAGAAATGGAGAGATGTTATTGTCGCAAACGGAGCACACTTACCTTAAGTAGGTCAAGTACTCCAGTGGCTGAATTGTTTAGTGTCAGGGCCAAACACCATAACATGTTATGACCAGACTGTCAACATTACAATTGGCTATTTGTTTCACTGTTACAGACACTGTTGTCTAACTAGAAGTGATATCCACGGGCATTAATACTGATTATTAGGTTTCAAACTTGTGTTTTAACCATGTAGTGTCGGATTTAGAGTAACACCTCGCCATTTCGTCCGTGGATGTCGTATGAGGTGACTAAGGAAATAGGTTAAGGTATACTTGTATATTAGGCGGCAAGCTAGCAACCTGTCATTACAATAACTGCCAACTCAAAAACTAAAAAAATATGCTAGCAGTGGCCTCGAAGCATGAAATAGTCATGGCTTTATCTGTAGCGTTTCATGTACTCTGCCTACCCCGATTGGGAATACAGGCGTGATGTATGTATGGATGTATTTTAGAATTGACAAGATTCATATTGCTATGAATGGCTACCGATAACGAATAAATTCGCATTTGTGAGATATACATACAATCACGCCTGCGTTCCCAAATAGGGTAGGTAGAGCATACGAAACGCGATACAGACAAAACCATGACCATTTCACGCTTCGTAGCCACTTCTAGCAAAAATTTTAGGTTTGAAAATGCATGGAAGAATATGGTATATAATAGTGACAAGTTGCTAGCCTATCGCCTAAAGTAGACCTAAACCTATTTTCTTAATTGTCTCCTAGAACGTACTCAGAAAAAAAATTAGATAATGATATTCTAAACACGATAAAGTACGGCTTCATGGCTTGGATTTATAATTATTAGTATTCCAGGAACACTTTATTTTTCCTAGAAGAACTTATCCAAAAAACGATATTTCCGTCTCTAAGGCAAATTCGAGGAACCGATTACTCTGTGAAACAATAAGTAATCCTTTCTCGCAATACTTAGAAGAGTATTATACTCCTCATTATTATTGAGATTTCGAAAACAAATTTTATATTTTTACCTCGAGCTAATTGGTGAGCAAACGGATAAGGAAAACTGCACACTGCGATGAAGTAATTCAATGGTGTGCGTGAATTTTCTCATCCGCACTGGATCCGCGCGCGTAGGAACTACAGTTAATGAGTCGATATTTAGACTAGATTTTTTTAATTCAGATTGTTTACAGCATTTCAATTCTTTATTCATGTGTGGTTTTGAGATAGAATAGCACTTCTCCATTTCTTCTGTGGATGTCGTAAGAGGCGACTAAGGAAATAGGGTTAGGTATGCTTTAGGCGACATGCTAGCAACCTGTCACTATTACACTACCTCTTCCATTGTTTTCAAACCCAATTACACTAGAAGTGGCTGCAAATCATGAAATAGTCATAATCATGGTTTTGTTTACGTCAAATATCAAGATCTCTGATTACCTCAATTTGGAAAATAGGCATGATTGCATGTTGTATGTTGTTCGCAGTCTTATAAAAACTACGGACAACAACCTAAGGAATGGCGACGAGAGAAGATTTCTACAGTACCCTCAAGTGACTTAAAAACCCGGGTCCCTCTGCATTTAGAGCCTCAACTCCTTGATTGCAGCTCCCAGTCAGAACCCACCCAACGTAAACAAGTTTCTCCTATTGTATCAAACAAGCCCTTTGTACCCGATATAATAGACTTCGTATTTCCTGGCGGATACAGCTTTCTTTTCATCTGGTTAGAGCATGTTATACGGATTGGATTTGAATTTAAATATTCCCTTTGAACATAAGAAATTTGCGTTTGGTGAGATTAAATTTTGCAAGCAAAGCCGTTTTGTCACGGTCTCTGGGAAGATTGTGATGCTTAGCAAATAGTTCTGTTGGCGCGAAAGTAAATTAAAATATCGGAAAGTTCTCAAGCACCCGGCAGACTGGATTGCATGTCTTGTGCAAGGAAATGGTTTTTCTTGTGATGTTATGAGGTAGTTGATTGTTGTTTGTTTAGTGAGTTAGTATTTCTTTAATTGGAGCTGCAAAACCATGAAATATTCATGCTTTGCTTGTTCCGTTAGTGAAAAAAGGCACGATGTTGATTATGTACAAAAATCTATACATAAACGTCATACCTGTGCTCCTAAACGACGTAGGCAGAGCACACGAAACATGAAATAGACCAAACCAAGACTATTTCACGCTTTGCAGCCACTACTAGCATAGTTGTAACTAAATTGTAACAAAGGTGTAACAAATTATAGCAAACAAAGTTAGTCGCTCGATTTTACTGATCTTATACCCAAGAAAAGCAGTTGTTAGCTGTTATTGTTATCATAGTAAACACAACCTAAATCAAGCGTTAATTTCACAATTCCCCTTCAACAAATACCCCGTCGATTTCCGGCCGAAGCCAAAACATATAGTCCCATACATATCCAAACTCCTGTCAACATTTAGCTCTATATTTACGATTACGGAAACATACAATATGTCACACCATCCCACTCCCACTTAGCCCTAAGTGCCGCCACAACCACAGTAGCACGACCTCCGAATATGCTGCAAACGGGTTAGGATGTTCGATTTTGTAGGTGATGAAAAAGGTGCGGGGGGTCGTATTGTGCTGGTTGGATTGGATAACACTTGGACTGAATCCAAAGTGTCCGAAACGAGACTACTTACCGTGACATAAGTTCGGTAATGCGCGACACGCGAAATGCCTTTTCGACCATGGCAACAACCTGCTAAGTAAGGACGGGACGATATTTTCAATTTTATGCAACCTCATTTGGCTAGTGAGCTTTTGAGGGGAAACGCAAAACAGAATATTTTTAACTTCATTTTACTTTGTTCTATACATGAACCGGATAAATGTTATAAGTTTTCTTATTGTAGTTAGCTGACAAGACTTTTTACAAGAATTTATTAAACTTCACTTTTGTATGTAGGTATGTTTACGAATCTTGCAAGGAAGATTTGAACCACTTCCAATAGACCGATTGAGCTGTAGCTTTGTTAGTATACCTACGTAACTTGGATGACAATACAATATTCCGGTAGTGCACTTCTGGTAGCCCAGCCGGGACTGTCTCCGATGGAAGAAACTCTTCAATGGTTGGTCTGATTGACTTGAAATCAGGTGCACATAATCTAAAGTGGGTCACAGTTGGCAAAAAGTACAGTAATTTTAAGCCCAAACTTTTGCATTTCTTGCCGAAACCATTGCGATAAGCAACTGAATAAAATTTAGATTAAAAAACTAAACCAACCACCACATTCTCTGATTAAATACCGTGACATATCATGACATGAATGAGTCACGCAAAGCAATGTTATTGATTACTTGAAAATAAAAACCATATCATAAAAACGCGTGCTAATAGAAAAATAACAACTCGGAGTTTAATTTTGTGGTCATATTTCCTAGTGTTTTAAATTAGAGATCGAAAACTTTAAGATATCACCCGATGTCTATTTTAGGCTAGCTGACGATTGTGTTTATAGATAATTTTCACTGTGATTTTAGTTCCAAAATCCATAAAATTCTTCGTACCTACTTACTGATATTCAAATTTCACTTTCAAGAGATAACCCTCCTTTCTACTACACTTATGTTAACATTGATACTAAACGTACAAACGTGTAGTTCCCTGCCACAATACCGTTACCAAACTATACACATATTAGTGTTTCCAAACGCCCTATTACCGTTATTACAAAGGGTGCAAAATCTTGACCGAACTAAAAACGACAAAATCTTAACAATGTTTACAACATCTGGCGGGTTTAATGCGTGGGCAACACTATCTAAATGATTTACTGCAAATGAGATCGAGTACCGTCATTAGACCGGCATAAAGCTCTTTATCGCGTGCGCGCAATGTCTACTTTTATCTGTACCGTTATAGTATACCGGTACCAGCGTTACCGGAATGTAGGTGTAATGATTTATTTGTTTTGATTTCCGTGTCTTGTGTTGCCAACATTTTCTGGAATTTTTGTTACCGTTTCCCATTCAAACTAATTTAGTAATATGTAGGATAGAAAATAGATTGTGTTAAAAGTGTTTGTTTTCACATTTAGAACAACAAAATCACTTGAATCATAGAAAAGTCTTACTTTTTTGTGTGTAGAATAGGGATAAATATATTATGATAACTATTAACAGATCCGACAATAATGAGTAAACTGTTCTGTTTAGGTACGGGGTAGCTTAATTTTGTTCACTGTATAAAAGTAAAAAATGTTTTCACGTCTATGCATTAAAAATATCATCCTGTAAATCATTTTTCGCAGGTAAATTCCAAACTTGCTGCGAATAGAATACAACAGAGCATTTAGTAGACGTATATGTTCATTTGTTTTTCCCAGTACCTACACAGCGAAAACAAAACAACGAAACTTTTCCAATAAAATAAGCAATAAAAATACAGAAAAAGCAAAGGTGCAATTTGGAGCATCAATTTTTCGTAACGATGTCGCGATAGTTTTCTTGATTCAGGTAAATAACTGTATCTCCACCACGAAGCATTATCAGTAAATTATTGGTGGTCTTGAAATTAATAACAGTTAGGTGTTTGTTTATTTCATATTATTGAAAAAATGTATGTGATAAACCAACAATTATGATAGTTTTTTTTTATAAATGTTAATAAATACACGTTGATACCAAACGATATCAAACTAAGCTGCTCACAACCTACGCTTTTTTTAATTAATCTGTAAAAACACTATTCTGACATAACACTTGGGACTAGTATTTAAATGCTTTTATTTTATCCTGGCACATTATAGTAAAAAATAGCTGATACTTTTATATAACAAAGTAAAAAAACCGTTTATCCCTAGCATGTGGCTACTACCGCCAAGTTACTTTTTTAATAACAATAAAAGATAAAATCTCGCAACGTACGGTGAGCAATAAAATTTCGTCATAAATCCTGACGGGGTTCCGTCGCGCTGGACCCAATATTGAATCAAATGCTCCACGTATAAGTCTTTAATTGAAAAATGTTCACTTGGACAGCATTAAAGGACTTTCTGGCTGATTTTTGCAGTTATTTTATTCTCGTAGTTTATAAAATCATGCGAATCACAGTCAGAAGGCTATAGAAAAAACTTGCCAACAAACTGCAAAAACATTTGGAGACTAAGCTGATCTTCTATTGTATCACATTTCTTAAATACGAAGTCAAAAAGGTATCAGTTTAGTGGCAAGACGTCAAAGTATTAGCAAAGCCAATAGGAGCCTCCTAAAAAAATAATTTAAAACACAGATGCGATATTTCTCTGATAGTCCTTGGTAATTTAATTTTATATGACAAAAAAAGTCCTTACTTACGTAATATTTTTCGACTGTTCGTTAAAACAGCGTTATCGGTAGCAAATTTTATGGCAAAAACGTAGGCACATAGTAAAAAAATGTATAGTTTTTCCACCTCGAACGTGTTAAAGTCCTTGATCGACAAAATATCCCACGGAATCCAGCGTCGTGATTGGCTGGCATCGGGCGACAATTTACGAGCGGCTCATATTAGCGCCCTTTCAAATTTTATTGCGTCGGTAATATTGTTATGAACGAGCAGTATGCGAGAGTGGAATTTATTCAGTTTAGTTTTATTAGAAACATATACGAGGGGTGATTGGAAAGTTCGCGGCCTAGGTATGAAATCTAATCCAAAGATTTTATTTATCATTTTTATTTCTTTACGTAGTCCTCGTCGAGATCTTTGCTCTTGTTCCATCTGGATTCCAATGACATTACGCAACTTTTGAGGACACTTTCCTCCAGGCCTTCAAAATAGGCGTCCACTTCAGCTTGGACCTAGTGGCCGGTTAATTTTTTTTTACCGCCCATGTGTTTTTTTAAGTTTGGAAACAGATGGAAGTCCGATGGTGTCAAATCAGGTGAATAAAGTGGGTGGGGCCATAATTCAAACCCACAGTTGTGAATTTCTGCCATCGATTTTACTGACGTGTGCACACGAGCATTGTCCTGGTGAAAGAGAACTTTTTTTGTCAATGATCCAGGTCTTTTTACTTTCAGTTCCTCTCGTAATCGGCGTAAAAGGTCGCAATAGTAGTCCAAGTTTACATTGATACCTATCTGGAGATAGTCAACCATTATCCCTCCCTTATTACTCCCTTTGCATCCCAGAAGACTGATGCCATGATTTTATTCGCCGACAAAATGGCCTTTGTCTTCTTTGGAGGCGGAGATCCAGCACGAACCCACTGTTTTGATTGCTGCTTAATCTCGGGCGTTTAGTGGTGGACCCATGTCTCATCCATAGTAACATACCTTTCCAAAAAGTCCTGGGGTCAGCTTCATACAGGTCGAGACAGTCGCGTGAAATTGTTAGACGAGTGATTTTTTGTTCCACTGAAAAGTGCTTTGAACCTATCTCGTCGATACCCTCGAAAGGCCTAATTCGTTGACTATAATGGTTTGGGTTCTTTCATAGGAGATACCTACGATGTCAGCTATTCCTCTTACTTTTAATCGTGGATCATTCATTAGAATCTCACACATAATTGCCACATTATGTGGATTGGTCGCAGTGGTTGGTCTCCCGGAGCCATGGTCATCTGCGATGCTGACTCGACCCCGCTTAAATTCAGCTGCCCACTTTTTTACCATCGTATATGATGGACAGGATTGCTACAATGTATACTGCATATCTTCAAAAATGTCTTTCGAAGTCAATCCTTTTTTATAGAGATATTTAATTACAACACGATGCTCCAAATTGTCCATTATGAAAAATCTGTTAACCCGTATTTTTAAATCAAACGTAAAAAATATTTTAAATATTGTTTTATACTTGAACTTTCGCGGGATGACATCTGAATAATGACAGTTCAAAATGGCAGCATAAAAAAATTAAAAACTTTTTTTTTTAATGCTCAGGCCGCGAACTTTTCAATCAGCCCTCGTATGAATATATTCGTCTTTTATAGTTGAAAAGTCCTGTATAGTGAAATTACTTTATGGTCCGTTAAGGATTAGACTTTAGACTTTTAATGCACAAAATTAGAATTTTTCTCAGTGATTCCTGTTTGTTCATCACACGTATCACTGTTTGTTATAATGTACTCAAAACAAACGGTTTCCCCGTTTGCGGTGACGCCTTGCTTATACTTCAAAATGTGGGATGATTTGACCGTTAAAAGTGTAATGTTATCCTGAATGGACCATACCTAGACTGTTTGTCATCTATAGTTAAACCGGTAACTAAAATAACGGTATTAAAACGGTAAAGTTTTCATACATAAATCACGCCTGTGTTCTCAAATGGGATAGGCAGAGCACACTAAACATGACAGCCAAAACAATGATAATTTCTCGCTTCGCGGCCACTTCTATCATAATATTAGGAATAAAAACAGATGAAAGAGGAATAACAGTGACAGGTTGGTAGCCTGTTGCCTAAAACAAACCTAAACCCGAAGTGTTTATCCACTTATAAATTAATTAATAATTGCTTACGTATTTCAACTTGAATACAATGATATATATATCACTGTAAACTAACTCTTAAGTATACAAAAGTTCTCATATACCAAAAACCAGCGTAATACCACTGTTCCCGCTCCACTGTGGCACTCACGTCTCAGTTATTGGATTACACGAGCTCCTGTAATTGATTACGGCTGTAATCAATTTTATTGAATATTGAGCGAGTAAAATAATGAAGCTTTCAGGAAAAGTGTGGGTTGAGAGGTGTTTGATTCATACACTATTAGGGGAGATGTGGGGAAATTAACGGTATACCGGTATGGGGAATTATTTACCGTTATTATGGTTGGTTTAGGTCTTTGAGTCAAATAGTGCATACGTGTAATCCTTCTTAATTTTTGGTCCTTGGTCTTCATTAACGATTACTAATTTTAAGTACAACTTTTCCTGATAAAAAAATACAAGGTTTTTAGAAGAAAAAAATATCCTGTGCCAAATTAAAATCTTTTCACGAGAAATACAAAAGTGATATTTCGTAAAAATCACAAATAATGGCAATATCATTTTGCTGAATAGTTCATACCTCTCTGAATAGAAACATAAAAGGATTTATTTTTCTAATTACTCAATCTTTCTAAAATTTTAATATTTTTTTGTGATTTCAGGATGATGACTGATTTGAAAGTATAATTTTATTTAGCCAATCACTCAAATTGTGACAAGAAATGATAAAAAAAATTGACTCATCATATAAGTTCCAGCAACTTTAGATTTATCAAAATAAATAAAATTTTGTCCGTTATAAGTCTAATCACACCACAATATGACATCACACTTCCCACAAATAATTATAAGTGCGAAAATTTGTGATTGTATGTTTATGTTAACTACATCTTGACGCCCAAACAGCAGGACTAATTTTGATGATTTTTGTATACTATACAGGAATGTCTGGTTTAATACATAGGCTACTTTATACCCCAAAAAAATAAATATATAAAAATAAAAATAATAAAATAAATTGTGATTAATCAAATCTACGCAACAACTAGTTTTAAATAAAATGGAGAATAGATATTATTATTAAGAGTTACTATACTATATTATGTTTATTACTTCTATTTTAGCGTACTATCGCTTGAGGAGTTAATAGCTCCGACAGATGCGCCCCTAAGCGCTGCTAAGCCCAATTCACTTTGATTGTCTCTTCATGGTTCGACAATGTTGGATTATGTAACAATGTGTTATTATGCTATTCTATTTATAAGTACATAATCTTCCATTTCTAATGTAAACGCCCCTGTGCTTGACACTGACCCAATACTTGACACTCGCAACCTTATGTCATAGTAAGACGGGTGACAGATGGGGTGTCATCTACTGGGCGTTGAGGTGTCGAGCATTGGTACTTTTACTTTATTTGTGTCTAAGTGCGAAGATTTCATGCATGTAGAAAACTTACTGGTGTTTATTATTAACAAAAGTCTTATTTCAATGTTTGCTTATAACTCACTCAAAACTTTTAAATTACTAAAAGTGGTCTGAAGCCTTAAGATTTGGCCATGTAACATTTCGTGAGTTCAAATTTAACCTTCCCTCTTTAGCTCTTCCGCTGCTAGTTGTGAAATAGTGAGCAAATAATTATTATGTTTTACATACATACATACATACATCATGCCTGTATTCTCTAATGAGGTATCCAGAGAACACAAAACACTATATATCTATCTAAATCCTATGCGCTATGTATTTATCTACATCCATGACTATTTCACGTTTCGTTGCCACTTCTAGCTTATTTTTTAGTTTGGCAAGTATAATAGGGACATGTTGGTAGCCTGTCACCTCAAATTTTCTAAGTCGCCTTTTACGATATCCACGGAAGAAATGGAGAAGTGTTATTTTAAAACTCTTCGTGATTTACCTTAGTTAATTCAGTATCACTTCATTGTCGCAAACTTAATTAACATGGAATGTTAACTAAAAGCTTCTAAAAACTCCTTAAACTAACATCCCGACTAAAACTAACGTCTAACATAATCGTTAGTGACATTTAGAGGCACAATAAAATCGTGTGTAATTAAGGCTCGTAGCGATTACCGTAGCAGTGCTACGGCGTAGAGGGGCTACGGGCTCGTAGCACTAATCGCTACGGAGATTAGTCGGGATTGTTTTGTTGCTGAATAATGAGGTTTTGTTGTTTCTTTTTAAGTTTTTTTGTTTGCTTGGATTTCAACTGAGGAAGTTAGATTTCAGGATATGTCTGTTTTAGTAGGAATTTATTATGAAAAGATGGAAACTATTTCGGTAATATGGAATTTGAAATGAGTACAAATAATGCTTTACAATTTAAAAAAAAACCTGCTACTGCTACCTGCTACTCAAAGAAAATTAATAGCAAAGAATATAATGATTTCACTTTTACTTTTAAGCTTCAGCATAAATCAGTATAATATACTATGTATAAAAGTCTTATCTTTAATATTTCTCGACTACCTTTTTTTAGGACAAAAAACCGTGGCCTAGAGTTTACCCGTTAGCGCCTCATACCTACGGTTATTAGTTCGAATCCCAATTGGAATTTTATATTTACTCAAACTCTTCCACATTGAGAGGAAGACTACCCAGCCAAAGACATAATCGAGCCTGAATTATTATTACATTTTTACTTACTAAAATATAGCAATTACAAAAAACACGACACATGACCAGAAAAGAAAATATTTTTTACACGTAAAAAACTATCAAAAAAGTTATCGTAAAAACTGTATTCCAGCTTCAAATCAGTGTCCCATTTTGCTGGCATCTAAACGGCCATAATTATGTAAGGTGCTACGGCGTAGCACTAATTGCTGCGTAGACCCGCTACGCCAAAGAGCGTAGGTTAATTGCTACGTTTTCTGCACCGCGAGTAATATCGCTCAGAAACTTAAGTCCTAAGTTAAGAGCGAAGCCCTCATTATAAAACTTTAACTCAAAAAGTTTTAATTTAATTTTGTAACTTGAATAAAATTTCGTGAAATTTATTTCTCACTTTCCGTACTAATTATTTCAATTTATTTAAGTTACTAAAAAAAACTCAAAACCTTTTTTTTTGATTGCATAAAGCTAGTTTAAAAGTGAAATACTCGTAGTTTAAATCACGTAGTCAATTTTTTTTACTAAAATTAACTTTTAATTTTCCATACTTATATTATAAAGTAGTCAATTACTCACTACTCACCCCTCAAAAAACTAACTAAAACTACTCACCGATGATCACTATAAAACCATAAATCGAACATTATAGAACATAATCCGCACTCGAGAAGGGGTCCGATTCAAGCACTCACTGCGTCTAAGCGACCCATCGCGAAGTGTCGAAAACTGTCATAAAGAAGCGGTCATGACGCACGAGCGACGCGCGCCGCGGCCGACCGCCGACTGCCGAGGGCGCGCGGTGTTGCCACCCGGCTGAGAAAACTACCAAAAACTACCACGATCTACCAAATGTGGATTTTAGAGGAATGAAGGGGGTAGAAGGTGGTAGTTTCATTTTTAGAATTTTTCTGTCGAGTTTCATTGAAAATTTCAGACGTTTCAATTTTTTTTTGGTATTGAAAGTGAAATTAATTGACTAAAAAAAATTTTCTTCTTAAGAATTTGTTGACGCAAAAATAATTTAAGAATAAAAAAAGAATGAAATAAGTAAATTTGGCCCAGAATACTTCGGGAATAGATGATTATTCGCGTCAAAATTTGTCCCAGCGTTGCCGGGAAAACCACCCCCAAAGAGGGGTCGCGCCTGCGCGCCGGGCAGCCCCGCCCTGCCCCGGGCGAGCTTAGACCCATTTGATATTTTTAAACTTTCATGGACAAGTGTATTGCAAATAAAATTTACGCTCACTACACACTCGTGCGTTGATTTCACAAAGGCGGTAAGAAAAAAGTCGCAACTCAATTTTTTTTTGTTTTCACTCAAAAGGCTATGTGGGTTGAGTGTTCGAGACTGCCGCTTATGAGTTTTGTGCAGCTCGACGAAATAGTGAGATCAACCTTTGAAGTTCTTTTTGACTTAAAAAGAGTAGACTTTGAATTAAAATACCTATGCAAGTTAACATTAGATAATTAGAAGAGAAGACCAAGATTATCACTATTTCTCACTTCGCAGCCACATCTAGAATACTTAAGCGTATATTATTATGCAATGGATTTCCAACCTGGCACAACGTGTAACATTTTTATCTAGCTCAAATACACAACTACCAAAAGTATGTATGTAACTCTTTATTGTACAAAATAAACATGACAAAAATAACAAACAAAACAAGACACAAGTACAAAGGCGAACATATCCCTTAAGGCCAAAAGTAGGCCGAACCATAAAATAATCATGTTTTTGTAAAGTTTTTTGTGGCCGTTTTACATGTTTTAGGAATAACAGACACAATGTTTATGTATATCAAAACCTTAACGAACACAATGTGACATAAATCCATCAAACGATATTTAACGACACACAGTGTTACTTGATAATCTACACTAATATTATAAAGAGGAAATATTTATTTGCTTGTTTGTATTGAATAGGGTCAAAAAGTACTGGGCCGATTTAAAAAAAAATACTATTAGAATGCTACATTCTTCCGAATTATCATAGGCTACGTTTCATTTTGAAAAAAAATAGAGATCCTTGGTAATCGACAATAATGTTTGGTTTGGTTGGGTGTAAGAAAATCATCTCGAATATATATAACGCGAGCGGAGCCGCGGGCAAAAGCTAGTCCTTTTATAAATTGAAACAAATCCTTGAAGGTATGAATGAGCATCTAATTTATTCATGCTGTCGTACTCTTAAGAGAAACAAAAATAAGCCACTAAAAATAAACGATTTACCGAATCAGATTCTCTTTCAGACGGCCGCAGGAGCTGTCATAAATAATGCTTTTTACCGGGTCTACCTACGCGTCGTTGCGCTAGGAATGAAATAAATCAACCTGGGTTTGTCCTCTCTAGCATCGAAATCCATCACAATTGCGAAATTTTATAATAGATTTGAATTTCCTACATCAAATTCTACCGATTCGGGTTTAGAACAATAGATCTCCGATTGTTCCGTGGATGACGTAAGAGGCGAATAAGGAAATAGGTTTAGGTATGCTGTAGGCGACAGGCTAGCAACCTGTCACTATTTTGCATTTTTCATCTGTTAGTGAACCTAAAACTTGTGGTTTTGTCTAGGTAGCGTTTTGTGTGTTCTACCTGCCTCATTTGGGATTTCAGTCGTGAAGTATGAACATTTGTAAATTTTATTCTCGACCCTTCCTGCAATAAAAGTGTTGCATGTATACTTCGTTGAAGTGGCAATGCACATTGCGCGAAGAGCAGATGGCGGATCGGGACGAAAAGTGCTTAAGTGGAGACCACGGACCAGCAAACGCAGCGTAGGACATCCACCTACTAGATGGACAGATGACCTAATAAAGGTCCCCGGAAGATATTCAGATATAGGTCGCTTTCAACAGGTACTTATGGAAGTCTAAAGTGGAGGCTTATGTTTAGCAGTGGACTTCTTATGGCGGATGATGATGATATATACGGAAACACCATTAACGTATGCTCTTAATCACTTATACATAAACTCACGCCTATGTTCAAAAAAGGGTAGACAGAGCACATAAAACGCTATATAGACAAAACCATGACCAACATTATTCATTAAACTACCGTGATACTCATTCATGTTCAAAAATTGTTCGGATAACTCACGTTAGTAAAATCGAGTTTAGCTCGACATGTTTCGGACTAATTCGTAGCCCTTCATCTAGGACCCGCGGCAGCTGCTGCTGCAAAACGCCGCGCGAAGAGAGCCGAGGTAGGTACAATAGTGACAGGTTGCTAGCCTGTCAACTAAAATATACCTTAACCTAATTCCTTAGTCACCTCATTTATGACATCCACGGAAGAAATGGAGAGGTGTTATTCTAAATCCGACACCACATGGACAAACATTAACGTATGCTCTAAATCGTTAATTAAAAACCAAGTACTTGACCACTGGTCTGTAATGTTTAATAATCACATGTATTTATTTGCTCGACGACAGAACGACAGCGCAAATAAAGCAATGTATTCTAATTGTTCTCATATTCGTTGTGTAAACTCGCTTCCGAAATGAAACCATTTCACATTCAGCAGTTATTTGGTGACAAGGATTACATTTTGGAAATGTTAGTTTGTGTTTTGCTGATGTTTGGGTGACGTTGTTTGGTTTGACTATCATTTGGGCTACTGGTTGATGGTTTATAAACGAAAAAAAATTTAAGTGACATCATGATTGTCAAGTTTTTTTTTAATTTACGTTAAGTCTGGATTCGCAAACGAGGCAGGCACAGCATACGGAACATTACATAGTCAAAATCCATTAACGTTTCGTGACCACTTCTAGCATATTTTTTTTTAGGTTTCGAGTTGGCAGATAGATATAATAGTGACAGGTTGCTAGACTGTCGTCTAAAATATGCCTTAACCTATTTCCTTAGTCGCCTCTTGCGACATCGACGGAAGAAATGGAGAGGTGTTATTCGAAATCACGCCACACGGTGTCATCAGCATAGTAATAAAATTGTTTAGCCTGTGTGTTAATCCAAGGTGTAAGCTTTCGGCATACCAAATTTCATCCAGATGGTCGTGATGAGGTACCAAACATATACATAAACTCACAAACTTTCCTAATTATAATATTAGTGTAATGAGATGTGAAGTGATAGTATGACAATATACGTACAGAATAAACTACCATGTACCTAATACCTATTTATTCAGTCTGGTAATTTAATTTAATTAAAGTCGTGTTAATTAAAACAGTTTCGCCTCGCTTAAAACTTTTCTCGACGGCAACATGCTCATTTTGTGATATAACTTGATCGAGAGTTAATTAAGAGGATCAAATAAAACTCTCGTTCCACATATCGGGTTAATAAATCCAAAAAACGCTCAAAGAGCCACAATGGCTCGCGTAAAAGTGCGCGTTAAATCAATTCAGCGATGTAAAATGGTGTGTAACATCGAGCTGTCTCCCTCTACCTCCCCCTGCCCGCTATAAGTGGAAGGGGGACAGTGGGAGGTGCACGCGTCCATACGCAAAATTGTTCCGCCAATTGTTTTAATTGTTACTGCTTTATGATCTCCTGGTGTCGTTAAGGTGAAAAATTATGCTCCCGTTACTAATTACGTACGTAGGTGTGTCTGTTTGAGATTTTAATGCTTGGTTTAATTAATTTTAGTGTGTTTTGGTGAAAATTATCCCTCACGGAGTTCGTCTATACTTGGCGATTAAAATTGGCTAGCCAGCGTCGTAAAATTATTCATCTTGATACCGGACTCATATGTATAGGATATTATTTAGATCTTATTCTATTGGTTTTACACACAGACTTATATCGAAGTAGATGACTCAAGTGTAAGTACAGTCTCGAACCGGGATTGTTGAGCCACTTGCCACTGTTCGCAATTTAGACGTGTAATCAATGACCGATGTGCCGGACTAGATGTCCAGCTCTTGGATTAGTATTACACGACCAAGTTACAAACATAGGTAAGTGGCTCAACAATCCCTGTTCGCGATGGTACTTCGCGTGCCAAAAAGGACCCAAAAGACGCGATTTGATTTGGTTTTGTACCACTTACATTAGGTTTATTTGCCTAGAGACAGGACAAGTTGAATAAAGTGGCGTCGCTTTTGAATCGGTTTTACTGGAGCTGTCAATTCCCATCACTGAAGCGCCCATGTGACGGTACAGTAGGTAGAGAAAAAGTGGCACGCTTGGTTTTCATACAAATGCAAGAACTCGCGGTATCTATTTCGATATAAGTCTGTGGTTTTACATACTGATGTATGAAA
The DNA here is from genome assembly GCA_005406045.1 of Adoxophyes honmai. Taxonomy (NCBI): domain Eukaryota; kingdom Metazoa; phylum Arthropoda; class Insecta; order Lepidoptera; family Tortricidae; genus Adoxophyes; species Adoxophyes honmai. The sequence goes on along the minus strand of BHDV01008945.1, from coordinate 105,784 downwards.
GAAAGAAAAAAAAGGTCTCCAAACTATCGCCATACAAAAATTCCGAAAAAGCTTATAACTAATACGTCTTGGTGACACGAAAGGACCGGAAAATGGTCCTTCGCCTAAACCTATTTTCTTAGTTGCTTCACAGAAAAAATGGTGAACTATTAAGTATTTTAAATCACAGGGAAGTGTTATTTGTTATGATGAATAACCAAAATGCTGTACATGAACACGCAGACCATTACGTATCCTGCCATCTGGCGATTTAGCGCAGCAAGGTCCGAGTTGAGATACGCGCAAGAGACTCTATACCTGTCTGTAATACTATTTGAATGGCTTAAAGAAAAAACCTTTTATTCAATAAAAGAACACTTAGGAAAATATAAAACTTGAAAATATGATAAATAGACATAAATCAATAGTAAATATATAAGCATGAGCATTAACCTTTTTGTTACAATAAATAATGACTAAAATAAAATAAAAAAAATTAAACAAAAAAAACCGACTTCAAATTAGAAATATTTTGAAAGTATTCTGTTTACTGAATGTAAAATCTTTACTTCATCAACAAATTACCGAAAACGCCGTACATCTCCATTAAAATTTGAAGATTTCCCTCAACAACGCAACATACCCAAAAAAAAAAAATTGGTCGAATTGAGAACCTCCTTCTTTTTTGAAGTCGGTTAATGAGTAATATTAACAATAAATGAATACACATTTTGCATGCCAACTTATTTGGTTAGACGTGTCATTGTACAATACAATATTTTCAATACCACTATTATGTAATACCATGTCTAAAGCGAATAAATTTATTTCATTTCATTTCATTTCATGTCACTATTAGGGTTGCCACCTTTTTTTTCTGCAGTTAAAGTACATCGGTTATTATAGGTAAGAACATAGTATCAAGATAAAGTACAATTTATTTTTCTTTAATTTTATATTTAAAAACATATTTTTTATTCCTTTTTGCACTTTGTATCAAATAAGTATCTCTACTAAAACATTGCGCAGCATCTTTACAGTCTATATTTACTTCAGTCATTTTTTATCAATTTCAGAGACGCATTGTTTTTTTCTTCTTCGTCTCTGTTCTTTCGTCATCACCAATCGATAAATTTTGTTTAACGAAAAAACACTTGGGACTAAACTTTTCAAAATCCAAAAAAAATCTCATCATGCAAAATAAAGTATTTTCGCGTACTTTATTGTTCTCATAAAGTATAGAGTACAATTACCTGAAATAGAGTACAATACTTTATTATAAAGTACGGGTGGCAACCCTCACTATCTAACTAGAGACGTCAAAAAATGACAGGTAGACTATCCCGCGAGCGCAACGACTATATCGTGTTTCTGTACTAAGGTTAGGCAGAGCACACCAAATGTTACACACGGGTAACACTAAAATTCGAAATTTCACATATTTCGAAACAGCTTTAAAAAATCCTTTTTACCCGTGTGGTGCCGGGTTAGAATAGCAACTCCCCCTTTCTTCCCGTGGGTGTCGTAAGAGTCGACTCTGGGAAAGGTGTTAGTGTATTGTGGGCGATGGGTTAGCAACCTGTCACTGCAACATCACGTTTAACCATCTCGTTACCCTGTTGCTAAACGTGGCACTTGATTTTTGAATTCATGTGCTCTGCCTACCCCTCTTGGGAATACAGGCGTGACAATATGTATGTATGTATGTTTAAAAAACATGTAAAATGTTTTATCGTCAAGTTATCTCATAAGTTGGTATCCGTGTTGAATGGAATACATTGCAACAGTAAAAAACCTTATATTTAATTTATCCCCACGAAAATAATATCGCACAGAAGCAATTGAGCAGAAATTTGAAATTTAAATACTAAATTGCCAGGCGTAAAAAAGATAACTGAAAACAAAGGGGCGCGTTTACAAAACGATACGAAAGCCTCTGAATTTTAATACAGTATCGATTCTCTTATATATTGTAACAGGTTACTAAACTGTATGGTTCAGAATGAAACCTCTTCATTTCTTCCGTGAATGTTGTAATATGACTGTGAGTGAGGAAATATTAAACCTGTCACTATTATGCCTCTTTCATCTGTTTTAAAATCAAAAGTTATGCTAAAAGTGGCTGTAAAATGTGAAATGATTATTTGGTTATCTGTGTAACGTTAACGTTTCGTAGCCACTCTTAACTTTTGTTTTAATTCAGATAAAAGAGCTACAACAGTGACGGGTTGCTAGCCAGTCGCCAAAAACGTACCCGGGTAGTTCTTCATTTAAACCTACAAAATGGCGGATATTTTTGGATTTTTTCGGATTTTAAGTATAACAACTATTTAATTGTAATATCAAAAAAAAAATGTTATGACTTTATGACTTTGCAGAAAACTACGCAATTTCTTTTCGCTTACTAAAACACAACTTTCTGTCCAATTTTTGCGCTTGATATTTTTCATAGTCTCATAACGCGCGCGCCATCTGTTTTTCAAGACTGGAAACTTAACTCCAAAGTTCATATCATAGAGGGCGCTGTAGTTAATAAATGTCCAGTCAGTTTTGCATCCCATTTGTTGCCAGGCTGCGACGGGCAGCAGATTCGATTTCCGCCGTCGCCGATGCCTCTGGCTATGTAGTTATTGATTGTAGGGCGAAGCGATAATTTGGGCTCGATATGTTTCGTATTACGAGTATGTACGACAAATCTGTTATGTACCTTGTGGTGTTGTAGTTATAGTCTGCGTCGTGCGTTAAGACAACAAAATTCAAAACAACGAAAAATAATTTACAAAACAAGTTATAAGTACAAAAGCGAATATATCCCTTAAGGGATGTCTTCTTCGAGCGATTGACAAAATATTTATGTGAAATAAGAATGTTACTAAAGTATCATTAACAAAATTCAAAATTATGACATTTGTCCTTTAAATAGGACATTTTGAGTGAGGATAGATACAGATGTTAAAAAATCTATATTTTAGGCATCGATTATGTGACATGTGGTGTCGTGTGGCTTTAGATTAAGACCTCTCCATTTCTTTCGGGCGTTTCGTAAGAGGTGTCAATGGGAATGTATCAAGGTAAAGAAACTCTCGCCTGTATTGTCATATGAGGTAGGAAGAGCACACAAAACGTTAGACAAAACCATGCCTAGAAGTATTTCAAGTTTGTGTTATTACTTTAACAAACCCATGATTACTGAAACTGATCACAAATAAACGAAATACAAGTTTGATGTGACGTCTTTGCATATACTCATACTTCATAGGTCTAACACAATTCGAGCGAAGGCGGATGCATGCATCCCATGCATGAAGTAGGTCAAGCGCAGCCTCGAGACAACATGCGACGTCTCAAATGCATGAAATTCAGCGGCTTCATATTATGATTGTGATGCAAACGTATCTCGAGATATGTTTGGAATTGGAAATTATAAAAAATCAAACTTTATTTATGTGAATAGGGATACTGAGAGCGCTTCTACACGTTGTTTTTGAGTCTATGGTGCTTCGGAAAGACTCTTCTTTACCAGGAAGAATACGCCGCAAGAGTCTGGCAAGAAAAATGTTTTTACCACACGTGTAAAATACGGATAACTCACGTCCTAAACCGAGTTTAGCTAGACATGTTTCGGGCTAATTTTTAGTCCTTCATCTAGAAGACAAGTGTGAGTGGCACGAGTGAACAAAACGGTGGCGCGCAGTGCGCGTTTGACAGCAGCCGCCGCGGCTTTTAGATGAAGTTTAGTGCTATAGACAAGCCCGAATTATTTAGAGCGGAAGGAAAGAGACGGAGAGTTATTATTCTAACCCACATTGATTGATTCTACATACAAACATACATATTATATCCTCACGCTTAACCAATTTGGTTGCCCTGAAATTGCTAAACGTGGCATTGGATTTTTAAATTCATTGCTCTGCCTACCCCTCTTGGGAATACAGGCGTGAGAATATGTATGTATGTATGTATCCTCACGCTTGTATTCCCAATAGGGGTAGGCAGAGCACATGAATTCAAAAATCCAGTGCTACGTTTAGCGATTTCAGGGTAACCAGATGGTTAAACGTGATATTGCAGTGACAGGTTGCTAGCCCATCGCCCACAATACACTAACCCTTTCCCAGAGTCGACTCTTACGACACCCACGGGAAGAAAGGGGGAGGTGCTATTCTAACCCGGCACCACACGGACAGTAAAATTCTACATTAGACATTAGGTACCTATGCAATAAATATATACCAGGAAGACAATGTAAATGTACCTATCAAGTTTGCAGCCATTATCACGAATAAGTATTTAGTAATGCGTTCGTTAGGGCGACGCAAAGGGCAGTGACAGTACCAGTCACTGGACTCGACGGTTGACTTGTGCATTCTAGTGGAATAAGCTGGTGGTGCGAGATAATTATCTATTTATGGAGACAGGGGCGATATTTCATAGTGGGAGTGGAGAGAATAGAGATGGAGTTTTCTGCTTATTGTCAAGGATATGTTTAAGCATAGTTTCAAACTAAGGAGCGATTAAAACGAATTTTACCGAGCTGCAGAGTAATTGGTAGTTTTACCACTTGTGCTTGGGATCATCTTTGGGCACTTTACATGTTTTCTTAAGGAAACCCTAGCGGTATATCTCAGTCATTACAGCAATGAATTGTTTTTGTTTTTCATACCATGTTAACACATTCAGAACCAAGGGCCCGGCTCCCGGGTTCTTGAAAACATTCGCGAGATACCGAGAACCCGGTAGCCAGGTTCATTTTGTACTAGCTATAGACTACTCGGTTCCGCGCAGATGTTTTGATTTTAGGCTTGGTCTTGAATGTGTTAAACCTTGTTTACGGGAGTTACTTGTTTCCCATAAAAAATTTCATAATGTATCTAAAATTTGGTATTGTTATCGTTAGTAATATTTTTTTGTAGATAAAATGTAAATTATGTTCAAATATCCATCATATTTGCATAGAAAATGCATAGAATTTTACACTAATCCACTCTTACCACATGTGATGTCGGGTTTAGAATAATACTTCTCCATTTCTTCTATGCGCTCGTTCCCTAAATATCAAAATTGCAAAATACTAGATAACCTGCTTATCAAAATATCATATTCCCAGAATACCAGATTTTCTCTAAACTATGGTCGTTTTTATATCGAAACAGCCTCTGCGAGCCTGGTGTTTTCGTTATCGGGTATTAGAGGAATTCGGTTTTAAATGGAACATAGTGTATTGAGAACGCGATACTTCACAATACTGTAATAAAAACGCACATAGTATAAATAAAATCTGGTATTCCGGGAATTTGATATTTTGATGAGCAGGTATGTCGGCAATCTAGTATTTTGCAATTCTGATACTTAGGGAACGAGCGCTTCTATGAATATCGTAAGAAGCGACATTTTAGGCGACAGGCTAGCAACCTGTCACTGTACTACCTCTTAACATTAAAGCTACAAATGTACTAAAAATTGCCACGAAAAGGGAAACAGTCAAGGACTCGTCTATGTACCATTTTACGTGCTCTGCCTACCCCATTAGGCAATACAAACGTGATGTGCAACAAACAATAGACACTCCTAATTTAATTCCAACACATTAAAAGCATCGGCAAGTTCTCACCAACAATAGCATTGAATTTCACAAATTCCACACTAATCTTTTAAGTTTTTGGCTGAATAGCCGGCTATCGGCGTTAGCAGCGCCGGAAGTTGCGTCCGACGCATCGCGATTACTTCCGGTGGCGTGACCTCGCTTGACCCCGCTTAGTGACCTTTTGCTGAGGGATGAGGTCACACTGATTGGTATGCTGAAGGTTTCGGAGATCAGACCTGATCGGCCAAGTCTTCAAACGGCGAGGATTACTATTACACCCGTAATGTACGTGACAGTTTAACATGTAACGCATAGTATAAAGCCCGTCACAGACTACGCATGTATACAACGTGTCCCTAGCCTATGGACACAGAATGAAAACCCTCGTAATACTGCTTCTCACAAATGCAGTGAAACAGTTTTTGTTTTAATTAGACGTAAAATAAAAAAATATTTTTTTCTAACAAATTTAATTCCAGTTAATCGACAAAAAAATATCACTCTGTATTATTATTGACATAAAGAAGACGAAAAGAGACGCCAGAGTTAGTGTAACACGCATGTCAAAGTCAACGGCAGGGATATGTGTGCGTGTCTACAGGCAACATACACGATCGCAATAGCTGAATTTTTGATTTACCAGCAATAAATAGGCCTATTATTTGAAATCTATTATTAAACGATCGAACTGTCAATTACCTATCAAAATTGCAAATCTAGGATGAAAGTAAATAATGAAACCAAGTTTACATAAACAGCATTTATTAAGGTAAACAAAAAATAAAAAACTAAAAATTTTAAATTTTAAATGTTCAAAGTGGCTACCGTTTCTCAGTATGCACATTTGCACATGTGTAAACGCCGCCTCATGTTGCTCTAGACTTTCCGTAACAAACCACTGTCTGAAGCCATTGTCTTTAGCTTTCTAAATGCGAACTGTATTCGATCCCGTAAGACGTCTAGATGGTGTTCACATCACTTGAGTAAACTTCGTCCTTAACAAAACCCCACAAAAAAAAATCAAGGGGTGTCAGATCCGGAGATCTTGGTGGCCATCTTCGAGGTCCATAGCGTCCGATCCATCTCTCATCAGACATCTGGTTGAGGCGGTCTCTTGCCTCTACGACGGAATGTGCCGGTGCTCTATCTAACAGGAACCAAGATCGTTGGTAGCTTGCGAGACTGATGTTGTCTAGTTGTTATTGGGGCATCACCTAATTTCGCTATATCGCTCGGGGTACGTTCTTATAGCGAGGTTCCCATTCTGATTGCAGTCCCCGTAAATCAGAATCATGTTCATGTATTCTGCAGCAGAATGAAGTCCTATCTTTTCAAAGTTACATAACTTACTTTTCATGAATAAACATTGAAATATGTGGCAACGTGACATTAGTCAGTGTCACTTGTATTAAAAGAAAACCATGAAGTTACCACAGAGTTATCGTGCACTTCTAAAGAGTCTTCACTTCAAAATTGTTATTACAGTATTACAAACTGTTCAAAAGAGATTGGATTAGCCACAGAAATGCGTTTTAATTAAGAGCGTGCACACAAAATTCGGTGATTTTGATGTTTTTCCAATGCTTTAGAAAGCTATAAATCCTTAAGTTTTTAAAGAAAAACTACTGTTACATATAAATAAACTCTTTTTCTAGGGATTAACGGAAAGAAATATTTTATTAGCAACACAGATTTCTTTTACTTAGCCAATTTGTTGAAGGGTTTTCACAAAAATACGCGTCAGAGCTGTCTTTCACTTGAAAATTTGCCATTAAAATTTACCATAAACGATATAAACTTGTTATTATCTGATAGACAATATAGTCTACTGGGGATTAACGGATTAACATGAATCAAATTATTGGTTTTTATTATTCAAATATCATTTTACATAATTTGAAAGTTGAACCATTACTTTATTTTTTTTCTCATTGATTTTAATGTAATTACAAATGAAACAATTTTATTGTAAATTTACAGAATATGTTTAGTCTAACCATATTTTTTTCATGGCTAAATATGAGTTAATTTACATTTCACGATTTTTTAAACATTGGTCCAAAACCACTAAGGTCAGGTGGGGGAAGAGAAACGCAGGGATAAGAGGGCTCTACAGACCATAATCACTCATAACTCGACGAGTTATGGTCTGTGGTGCCTCTTACCCCTGCCCTGCCCCTGAACTTCTCTTCCCCCACCTGATCTTATATTACGTTCGTAAAAAATGTGTGCGCCCTCTTAACACAATGTAAATAAAGGGTGCTCCAAAGGCCAAAACTTAAAATCATTGTTTTCTCGATAAATACTGAACCAATTGTTTTAATACTTTGCATATTAGTCAAAAATACCCTAATTAACGTGTAGTATTCGTCTATGTCCATAGGCTAGGGACACGTTGTATACGATAATAATTAATTTTATCTGCGTATAAATGCCACCTTTCCATATGTCGATGCCAACAGATACTTGACGGTAAATCTGCGCTGTGTGTGTTAGCTCATTGAATTGTATAGGGAGCGATATTGACAGATATCTGTTCAATAACAGATATCTTACCGTATCTGCTTAGTGTGTGACACAGGGTTCAGGGCACAGGGCTCCTCTCAGTTTGAAAGGGCTAAGACCATAGTTCCCACGCCCAGGTGGATTGAGAACTCCACACATAATTACATATACTTCGTAAAGGTTTTTGACAAGGTAGCGTTTCACGTGCTCTACCTACTCCATTTGGGAATACTGACGTGATGTAGGTATGTACTAGCTCCGCTAACTTTACTACCTCATTCGCTTATTAATCATCCAACTTCCGCAACTTCAAAATAAAAACAAAACACTTAATGGCCACAATCTCATAAAAATACGAATAAAACTGAAATTACGTGTGTTCGTATAATTAACGTGTTTAGCAAAAAGCAGATGCAGGTGATGCTGCACCGTCCGCACGCAAACTGCTCGTTTCTGGCTCATTTACTTTTTTATCCTCCACCGTTGCTTGGTCGGCGAGAGATTCACTAATGTTGGACACTAGGCTTATGGCGAAATAGAACTGATACACTCAATCTTATTCAGATTAAAATAGTAGGTAAAAATATCGAGACACATTATGTAAATACTAGCTTTTGCCCGCGGCTCCGCTCGCGTTAAATTCGGGGTATCACAGAAGAGATAGCACACATACAATTTTATAGCTTTCTACATTGAAAACTTCCACTCCTCACTTTAGGGAAATGGGGGGTTTTGAAGAGACAAAATGTAGCCTATGTCACTCTCCATGCTTTAAACTATCTCTACCTAAAAAATCACGTCAATCCATCGCTCCGTTTAGCCGTGAAAGACGGACAAACAAACAAACAAACAAACACACTTTCACATTTATATATTGGTACGGATATTATACTACCCATTTGGTATCGAGTCTAGAATAGCACCTCTCCTTTCCTTCCGTGGCGACTAAGGACATAGGTTTAGGTATGCCTTAGGCGAGAGGCTAGCAACCTGACACTTATTCTACCTGCCAACTCAAAACCTAAAAAAATAATGCTAGAAACACGTGAAACGGCCGTGGTTTTGTTTATGTAGCGTTTTGTGCGCTCTGCCTACCTCATTTGGGAATACAGGCGTGATTGTTTGTATTAAAGATTGCTTGGAAATTTGAATTTAAAGCGATAAAAGTCACGTTTGTGCCTTTTAGTCTGCAATCTAAAATGCATTGTCTTTTGGTGTTTAACAAAGAGCGTGTCATTAAAATGTTAGCCAAAAGACATCAAACCTTTCCCGCTTTAGCATAGCCTCAACAAAGATCGATTGTGAGCTACTAGCCCTGGAAATCAAATCGTACCCGAACACTCTCGATAGCTAGATACCTATAACATACCTATAGGTATGTGTGCACTTCAACCAACATTTGAATGGATCGAAACTGATAGCATTTTTTTAAACTCCATGCTTCCATCTGCGTATATCAACGTTAACGAGATTGGAAACTGTACAGTAAACACAAAACCTATTTCAAACTACGTGCATTGTTATCTAGCTGTAAATCTTTTTTAGTACAAAAATTTTACTGTCAAGTATAAAATGCAATGTTACCGTATTGTTCTACTATTTTTTGGGCTGTACATTTTGTTTTTTGCCATTATTTTCGATGAAACTATAGAGGCAACTTTTTACAACGCTGGCAAAAATATTTAACTATTTAGTACACTTTTATATTAGATCTCTTGAAAAATGTATACATGTATTGTATGTAAATGTGTATAATATGTATTACATACATAATTACAGTCATTTATACATCACGCCTTCACGCCTATATTTCCAAAAGGGGTAGGCAGAGCACACGAAATTCTACACAGACAAGACCATGACAATTTCATGTTTCAAAACCCCGTCTGGCATATTTTTTAGGTTTTAAATTGGCAGGTGACAGGTTGCTACCCTGTCGCCTAAAATACACCCGAACCTACATCCTCAGTCACCTCTTACCTACCTTTACCTTTACCTTTTGGCGCTATTTGGCACGGAAGTGGCATGCACATTTTTAAGTTATTATTATTTATTTAATTAGGATAATTTATCTATTTTAGATAAGTTCATTATTATGTCTGTGTCAAATTGTTATCAATAAATGTCTTTCTTTCTTTCTTTCTTTCTTACGACATCCACAGTAGAAATGGAGAGGTTTATTCTAAACTTCAATTTAATGCTCGTACACTAGAGTGCTTTTCTGGGCTTGCATTTATTATGCGCGCGAAGTTTGAAAGTAATTAAAAAGATATTAACAACATTTAAATGCGCAGTGCGCGTGCGAAGCTCCTTGTAATGGTTATCTTAGCAAAAGGCTAGCACAGAACTTGCTAATTATTCATTCGAGCTAAGTGTTCCTAGAGAAAACACTATAACGTTGATCTTCAATTTTTTAATACACGTTTTTCTTTGTCAATTATTATTATCGAGCAATTTGGTAACATTGCAGTAACTTAGGATTCTTTGTTTATTGGTTCCGTGCTTGTTATGTTTTGTTTTTTTTGCTACAATAAAGAGTAACATACATACCTACATACATACAAATACGCCAGGATTCGTAATCATTCCGTTACGCCATGTTTGCGGAATTGAGCATCAAAATTCCTAATCCCGTGTAGTGCCGGGTTAGAATAGCACCTCCCCCTTTCTTCCCGTGGGTGCCGTAAGAGTCGGCTCTGGGAAAGGGTTAGTGTATTGTGGGCGATGGGCTAGCAACCTGTCACTGCAGTATCACGTTTGATCATCTGGTTGCTCTGAAATCGCTAAACGTGGCACTGGATTTTTTAATTCATGTGCTCTGCCTACCCCTCTCGGGAATACAGGCGTGAGGATATGTATGTATGTATGTATGTATGTAAAATTCCTAAACATGTACAAAACCTTCTTCTTTTCTAATTATTAGTAAGATTAAAACAGAAAATACAAAAGCGTACTGTTCTAAACACTCTCAGACAAAATCATTACTTGGATAACATTTCAACACAAGACGGGAAGCTATAGCTATTATTAACAGTTTTCATTTTCTATCACTTACTCATCAACAATTTTTACTGTCATACCTTATTTACGGCGTACGATCGTTTTGTTGACTCTCATAAAGTTTATGAAGCATTTTACGCGAGATAGGATTTAATTTAAACTTTTCAGTCGAGTTCGCGAACGGACTGACACCGCTGCACTTAATTGAAAAATATTAATAACATAACTTACACGGCGTGAAAAACTAAGGTTTTTCATCGATATACAGCTAAGGATAAGCAATGTTTGATAAGCATTTGGAATATTGTGTAGGTTTAAAACCTAAGTATACATTTATTACTATACATGAACTTCACGCCTTTGTACTGAAAGTGGACGAAATGTCACATAGACAAATCTTTGACTGTTTCACATTTAATTAAATTTACATTACGTAATAAACAAGACAATGTTTACGTGAGTTGGGAAGTTATTGCAAAGCTTTTTGAAGCCTTACTTCAGGTAAAGTAATATTTTCTAATTAAAAGACAAAAACAAACTTAGTAAATAAAAAAACAGGTACGTCGCCTGCCTGTAGTGAACAAGTGAATGTACTTATTTAATTATTGGTGTATAAAATTAAATCTTAGTCAAAGAGAAATTTAAACACACATTCAGATCGGAATAAAAGCGTAACTAAATACCTATTAGTTCATTTCCACCATTCTTGGCTGGAGAAGCATTTTTTTTTAATACAAAAATGAAATTGACGGTTCTATAGGTCCTCTTAAGTAAAACTCATGTGTCAAATTGCGCTTGGAAACAAAACCTTTCCATTTCTTCCATGAAAATCGTAAGAGGCGATTAAAGAAAACAAATTAAGGTCTTAGGCGTCAGGCTAGCAGCCTGTCACTGTTAACATATCTTTTACCTAAAATTTGCTTAAAGTTATGACTATAAAGAATAAAATTTTGTATGTTCTGTTTCCCCCATTTGGGAACACAGACCTTAATGTAAATTAGTCAATTTGGTTCTCAACCAAACTTATGCAACTCAAGTCTTATTTAATCACCTTGGCAGCATTTAATCATTCCTAAACTCATTACCTCAAACGTTTAAAAAAGAAAAAGTTTCCTTTTAAATGAACTCATTTCAACCAAACGCAAACAGGCCGAAAAGAATCTACTAAATAACACCTAAATTGCCGCAGTCATAAAACGTTTTGGCCGTGTTTTCCTCATTAAAACATAACCACTTGTGGCACAAATTTACATTTAACCGACATCAGAAACGTTACATTACTTGCTGAGTAACCAATTGAATTATATTATGTAACGTACTAGTGGAATGTAGTGGATCCCTCCCGCGGGAGGCTGCGACCGTTACCTAGTCTTCTTAATTTAATATAACTTCATAGGGGCTGAAAATTTTAAAACATTGGGGACGAGCATCGGTAAACTAACTTGGTATTTTTACTAGTTAGTATTTAGTGGCAGGACGACCTGAATACTTTTGAAGACGACTGGCAGGTGCGTGCTTGAGATAGGAAAGAAGGCGGAAGAAAGGGAAAGCCTTTTCCCAGCAGTGGGATATCTGTTAGGCTAAAAAAAAAAGCATTTCGAGTCGAACAGCGTTTTTTGAGCGACAATTTTGTTAAAAAATATAAATTTTGACTCCATGGACTTGATAATCATAACCATAATAAAAGCGTAAACGGCGGTTCGGGTTTAAAATAACACCTCTCCATTTCTTTCATGGATGCCGTTACGTATTCTTTTGATAACAAGTTAGCAACCTGTCACTATTATACCTTTTCCATCTATATTTAATCCTAAAACTATGCTAAAAGTGGTTTCTAAACGTGATATTGTCATGGTTTTGGCTTTACAGCGTTTAGTTTGCTCTGCCTACCCCGTTTGACAATACAGACTTGATGTGTATGTAGATATGTACGTATGTATAAAATCATACAATACTGTTCCGAGTGATCTTTATTATGGTGAACTGAAACTTTGGTACAGTAAAAATACTTATGGACTCATACTTACAAGTACGGACAAGGTACAAATACTTCGTACACACAGTACTAAATACGATCCAGCAAAGTATTCCCAGAATACACCGTTAGAATAATTCGGCCTTTCCTTTGAAACGTAGTCGTAATGTAGGGAGGTCGCTCTAACCCGCTCGTACGTATAGGCATTCAAATAGTAAATTATACTCCTTGGTACTTCCTTACAACAAAGCATTATCTTGCCGGGCTAAGGATTAAATTATGTTAAGGTGATATCAGACGGTTCATTCGGATGAACGTTTATCCGAGTGATTGCTCCATTTTTCTTTCATTCCATGTTCAGATTGTTTAGCTAGAAATGAACATTCACTAATCTTTTCCGACAGTATGGCGTCGAATGAAGTCGTGTCTTGGGATAAGTTTAGTTTGGCGAATCCGAGTGAACGGTTCATTCGGTGTTCAGACTATTCATTTGTCGTTCTTCGGAGTGCGAGTGAAAGATGCCGAATGAACCGATCCAACATTGCTGGATCGATTCACTAGTGAATTCATTCGGCACTTTTGTTTCATTCCGTGTTCAGACGTGTCACTTCGAGTGAATAGTACCGAATGAAAGGCGCAAATGAACGAAAAATGTCTGGTATCACCTTAACACTGACAAAATACAAGGATGCGTGTTAGCTATTCTGCTGTTGTATATCTCAAGTCCAGTCTTTGGCTTCCGTTCACACCAGTCACAGTGAACTTTCCCGTGCTCAACAGTAAATAACTGTAAAATCACGGTAGGTGTCTATTTAGCTACTGTGAAAAGCAATGGATATAATTCGCGTCATTTTATCGAGACTAGCTCGACATGTTTTGCCATGTTTGTTGTTCCCGTGTGATGTCGGTTCTTCAATTCTTTCGTGGATGTCGTAAGAGGCGACTAAGGAAATAGGTTAAGGTATATCGTAGGTGACAAGCTAGCAACCTGTCACTAGTACCTCTCAACTTAAAACCTAGAAACTATGCTCAAAGTGGCCACGAAGCGTGAAATAGTCGTGGTTTTGTCTATATAGCGTTCCGTATGTTCTGCATACCCATTCGGGAAAAAAGACGTGATGTATGTATATGTATGTATTTTGGTACCAACAATAGAAAAATATGACTGGGAATGTGTTTTTTTTCCGTGTAATACCGGGTTAGAGTAGCACCTCCTTTCTTCCCGTGGGTGTCGTAAGAGTCGACTCTGGGAAAGGGTTAGTGTATCGAGGGCGATGGGCTAGCAACCTGTCACTGCAATACCATCTGGTTACCCTGAAATTGCTAACGTGGCACTACATTTTTGAATTCATGTGCTCTGCCTACCCCTCTTGGGAATACAGGCGTGAGAATATGTATGTATTTTTTTCAGTGCGGACAGAGTTGCCAACTACAACTCGTTCCTCATAAACAGAGTTAATATCTACACATATGGGCACACGTCAGGTGACTTACTCGAAGGCCTCTCGATCGCATATCCTAACGGAAGGCTGTGCTCATATCAAGAGCCTAGACAATGGACCTTTTATTACAACGGACTTCCGGACACAAGAGCCTGCCAAGTACATTTTATGTCTTCAAAATCATTTCTTAAGAAGCCGAGGAGACCGAAGACTAAAGTATTGGTAGTAGATGATTACTACTTAAAAGAAAATTGGCGATGTTGTTAACAGACACATAAAAATTCTGGTAAAATAAATACGTACTTACCAAATCTTTATTCGTTTGATTTTTCACCCGTTTAAAGGTAACTTCTAAAAGCACTGCTGTGATACTAAACTGCAAAGATATTCTGCCAAATTGTTTTTCGTGTGGTGGCGGATTTGGAACTACACCTCTCCATTTTCTCCGCGGATGTCTTAAAAGACAACAAAAAATATAGGCTTAAGATATGGTTAATGTATATTTTAGGCGACAGGCTAGCAACCTGTCTTTACTATACCTGTCAACTCAAAATCTAAAAATATGCCAGAAGTGGCCACAAAACATGAAATAGTATTATTTTCTAAGTCACATTTCATGTGCTCTGCCTACCCCATTTAGGAATATGTGTATAAACTTGTTATACATCTCTATTCTCAGATCCTGTTTAAACTAAGACGCCTGGAGTCCACCGAAGGGCATTACTCACTTCATAATTAACTGCTGTAATGCCAAATTCTGTTCCAACTAGGTCAGGTCCTGTACCTTGGGAACCAGTTGATGCTAACCGTTAAAGATGTCTCATAATCGTTAACCGGCTTCTGAACATAGCGTATGCATTGTTAATCTTTGTACAGTCAGCTGCAAAGAAAAGTAACCCCTTAGTAATGAGACATTGTATGGGCGGGGGGTTACTTTTCTCTGCAGCTGTCCGTACAGTCGCGAACTGGGATTGTTGAGCCACTTGCCACTGTTCGCAATTTAGACGTGTAATCAATGACCGATGTGACCGACTAGATGTTAGCTATTGGATTAGTATTACACGACCAAGGTACAAACATTGATAAGTGGCTCAACAATTCCGGTTCGCAAGTGTACTTTAGCTCTCATGCAGTTTTATAAAAAGGTTAAACGCTTTTTTAAGATATTACAGATCCGTGGTATTAATTCTATAATAAGTGTATTTTTTTTTTCAGCATAAAAAACTGCCAAACTTTTTTTTCGGATGTTTGACACTTGAAAATCAAATGTCTTTTAGCTACCCCGGTGTAGTGGGGCTGCAATGTTTTGGTATTTAAGAAGCCCCTAATTTTTTTTTTAATATTAATATGATTGTAGATTTAATAACTGCTTATGTACCCAATTAATTCTCGCCAGGCGGAGGTTTTACACCCTTTTTTGTGAGGAGCGGAATATATAAGTATTAGGTTTTGAAAACATTACTTAAAGAATCAAGAACATTGTGTAGACAAATCACTTAATTTCCTTCAATATAAATATGATACACCCATGAAACCCATGTTAAGATGTACTTGGCCTTTGTTCATTTAATGTCAAAGATATTTGAACCCACGGAGAAGTCTTTGAGAGGTCGTCAGGCTAGACCACAGGGTCATCAAACTCAGTGCTCAACTAACGTATCTCTTGTCTATTGTAAACAACTTTTTAATTCCCTACATAATTTAGTGCGTAATTCCGACGACCGCTGCGCCGTATATCACGACCTGTAATTGAAGTGGGGACGTTTACTTGCGGAAGTCGTAATCCATAAATTAGCGGAAACATGAATAAGAAACTGGATCAGTCTATTGTTGGAGATTAAGGGGAAATCGCACTGTTTCGTTTTCTGTTTGCTGTGTGGGATCATCGCCAAAGTGTTACAAACACAGTAGTAATAAGTCAGTTAGTTATGACGTCATGAGTGTTTAAAAATTTACAACAAAAACATACATAGATAACGCCACGCCCTGTTTCCTGAGGGGTAGGCAGAGACATTATAGCGCCATTCGCTCATATTCTGGCATATTTGTCTCGCTTCACTCACATTCATTGCTCACGTTATACATGCTCGACTGTTTCGTTTCGGGTACTCTTAATTTGGCCTGTCTACCGACTTGCCCTAACACACTAAACTTCCCTTGTATATTTGTAAGATTGACAATTCATCCGCACTGACAGGGTGATGGCCATCTTGTTGGTTGACAATTCCAACTTGTCAAGAAGATTAAGATTCTGCTAATTGTATTCATATTCATATTCATTTATTGCCTTATGTTGTAGGTACATGGATCTTGTATAATTTGTTGTTTCAAACATAAACCCTGCTAGGGCACTGCAATATTATAAATTAAATTTAAAATAATTTTATTACTTACTAACATATCCAATCAGAAAATAATTTATTGAAAATATAATTATTGTCATCTAAAAATTAATGTCACCTGAAGATTCACAAATTAAAATAATATTACAATGTCACCTACTCAATATAAAAAATACATTAACTAATTAAACAAATAACATATTAAGTAATCCAAGTTAAAAATATATGTACCTATACTATAATTATTATTACATATTATATTATATTACATTATATTATATTATTTGTACAATTTCTCTTCTATTAATTTTGTGTTCAGCAGTCCAATAAATACAGAAAGTATCATCATCAGCATCATTGTTTTAGCCGTAACACGTCCACTGCTGAACATAATGCCGCTTTAGATTCATCAATCCCTGTTGGAAGTGACCTGCATCCACCGTTTTCCGGCGATCAACAGAAAATATACTGGAAGTTTATCTTTAAGCTTTCAACTCTAGCAAGTGCTGAAAATTCACAATAAAATACGTAAACGTCTTAAAGCGAGATTTTCACGTGCACAGCAATCAGGCGCCGAGCAGCGTGCGCGTTGAGCCGTGAACTTGCAAATATTTTAGTCCTCATTAGGTGTTTGCTTTGCTTGTACAAATTTTTTGAGCGTTTATTTTAGGGGATGTAGCGATAAACAGTTATTTAGGCTGTTATGCCGTGGTTGGCGATACAATCGTGTGGCTTGTAGGGAGACAACGATACATAGCTGCTACATAGGTTCATCACGATTAAATTTCCCACATGAGTATGGCAAAACTTACGAAATGCTACGTAAACGAATGAGGACTATACCTACCACTCTTTGTAGCTAGTTTCGCATGAACAGTGTAAAAAAACTTATTTTAGAAAGAGCCCTGTATTCTGCCAAGTTTTGTAAAATGAAGTGTTTGCTTGCTTACTTTTAGTTATATTTTAGGTTAGTTTAGTTCCAATCCTCATCATCCTGTTCCAATTATATCAGCTAACTCAAATCCTAAACAAATATGCTGACGCAGCCACGAAACGCGAAATACTCGTGGTTTTTTCTATGCATCTATTGTTTAAATACTGTGTGCTCTACCTACATCTGGGCATAAGTACAGGCACAATGTATGTATGTAAGTTACTTACTAACACTATCAACTAACAGAGACTCCCCAAGCGCCTAAACGCGGCACTCAAGCAAATCAATATTTGAAACTAATTCTGGCGTAAATCGCTGTCGGCGTGTAAGTCCGCCTCGGGGGACAGATATCCGCGGATGATGGATGCCGATGAATATTTTATGCGGTGGTTAATCGATACCCAGAACTTTGGTAATTGTCTGTTAGGATTTGCTGGTGGGCTTAAGACGGAGGGAATATAAATGGAGTATGATAAAGTTTCGTGGACTAGTAAGACGGCTTGAAATTAATTCCTTATATTGTACAAAATAAACATGACAACATTACAAGCACAAAATAAAACGAGTACAAAAGCGAACATCTCCCTTAAAGGGATCTCTTCCTGCTGACCTTCAAGCGATTGACAAAACATGTGAAATTAGAGTATATTGTGATGTTATAGAAGACGAATAGTCAAATTTTTTTAGAGAACGGCTGTATTCTATTCAAGTTATCTAAACGTATATCGCCAAACATGACGCCATGCTAAAAAAAAAGTACATTTTATATTGACCGATCATACAGGGTGTCCCATAAATCGCGACCAAGCCTGACACCGGAGGTAGGTCTATCTAAGAGCTATCGAACCAACTTAACATGACCTCAGTAAAAGTTGGACGGTTTTCGAGATTTTGCCAATTTAGTGTTTTTTTCTAACTTCGCCCTTTTTTCACTTCTTAAGTACCATAATTTATTTAGATAGCTCTTAATCCTCATTTTTTTTATTGTTACATAATCACAAATAGTTAAATTTAATAATAGCAGTGTAATTTTGTTCAAAACGTGCGAGAGATATGAATGAAACGTAATTGATTCTCATAATAAATGAGCAACCAAAACAATAAGTTGGCCTTTGATCACCTGCCCTGAAAAAAATATACTAGACCGTGCAAGAGATTATTACGTTAAAAACTTGCGTATGTTATGGCAATTTCAAAAAGGTATAATACTTGATGGTTAAGCAGGTAAATTATGAGATTTTGGAACACCTTGCCAACGTGCCATTAAGTTAATTGAACGTTAACTATCGCTAATTGTTTGAAATAGGTACCGTACATTGTTAATTATTATCTGTAACATGGTATTTTTAAGATTCCGTAACCAAAGGGTGAAAACGGGACCCTATTATTGAGACTTCATTGTCTGTATGTCTGTCTGTCCGTCTGTCCGTCTGTCACCAGGCTGTATCTAAAGAACCGTAAGAGCTAGGCAATTGAAATTTTCAGAGATAAAGTATTTCTGTGGTCGCTGTAACAACAAATACTAAAATCAAAATAATAACTATTATTAAGGGAGGCTCCCATAGAAAAAATGTGATATTTTGGCCGTTTTTGGTACGAAACCCTTCGTGCGCGACTCCGACGTTTCTCGAAGATGGATTGGATGGTGTATTCGGGTCAGAGGATGCCAATTTGAACATTTGTTGTAAAATATTTCTAATTTTAAAAATTATTTCCACCAAGAAGCAGCGACTAACGTGGTTCTACATTTTATCAAGTTTAATGGCACTTTGACATTGTTTATTGTTTTAAGCATTAGTATTTGTAGAAAATTGTAGTGACAAAACAAACACATAATCTGTGAAAATTACAGCTCGCAGAATGACGACTACTAAAAACGGCCAAAATATCACTTTTTTTCTATGGGAGCCTCCCTTAATAATAATTATTATTTTGATTTTAGTATTTGTTCTTATAGCGACCACAGAAATACGTCATCTCTGAAAATTTCAATTGCCTAGCTCTTACGGTTCTTTAGATACAGCCTGGTGACAGACGGACAGACGGACATACAGACAGACAGACAAACAATGAAGTCTCAATAATAGAGTCCCGTTTTCACCCTTTGGTTACGGAATCTTAAAAATACCATGTAACAGATAATAATTAACAATGTATGGTACCTATTTCAAACAATTAGCGATAGTTAACGTTCAATTAACTTAATGGCACGTTGGCAAGATCTTCCAAAATCTCTCAATTTACCAGCTTAACCATCAAGTATTATACTTTTTTGTAATTTCCATAACGTACGCAAGTTTTTAAAGTAATAATCTCTTGCATGGTCTAGTATTTTTTTTTTCAGGGCAGGTGATCAAAGGCCAACTTATTGTTTTGGTTGATCATTTATTACGACAATGAATTACGTTTCATTCGTATCTCTCGCACGTTTTTAACAAAACAACACCGCTATTATAAAATTTAACTATTTGTGATTATGTAACAATAAAAAAAATGAGGATAAAGAGCTATCTACAAAAATTATGGCACTTGAGAGGTGAAAAACGGGCGAAGTTCGAAAAAAATACTAAATTGCCAATATCTCGAAAACCGTCCAACTTTTACTAAGGTCATGTTAGGTTGGTTCGATAGCTCTTGAATCGAACTACCTCCGATGTCAGGCTTGGTCGCGATTTATGGGACACCCGTATAGCGCGTTTAGGTTTAAGAATTATACCTCTCCAATTTTCTGTGGACGTTGTAAGAGACAACAAATAATATAAGTTAAGATATACTATCGGGGACAGGTTAACAATCTGCCACTATGTGTAATAAATACTTCTCTTACCTAACTTTTTACAGCAAATTGTGCTAAAAGCGGTGCGTAAAGGTTTTGTCTACCTACATGATGTTTCGCGCACAGTCTACCTTTATGTATGATTATACTGAACATTAAACTACCGTGAGACTCACTCATGTTGAAGATTTTACGGATAACTCACGTTTATTAAATCGAGTTTAGCTCGACATTTTTTGGGCTAACTCGTAGCCCTTCATCTAGGAGCCGCGGCGGCTGCTGCTGCATTCATATTCATCATACAA
Source organism: Adoxophyes honmai (assembly GCA_005406045.1). Classification (NCBI taxonomy): domain Eukaryota; kingdom Metazoa; phylum Arthropoda; class Insecta; order Lepidoptera; family Tortricidae; genus Adoxophyes; species Adoxophyes honmai. The sequence continues at coordinate 84,942 of BHDV01008945.1, read as the reverse complement.
ACTTTTACTTCAACCGTGATTCATACCCAAGACCTCAAGCTTCATAGTCAGGTGTAACAACCGAACTAAACGGCCGTACTAACATCGAGTTACAAGATCGAAATTCATTTAAAACTTTCTACTCCTGTTGTCACTAAAATCAAAGTTGCTAAACCCAGCGACACACTCAAGGACTCGACTACATACATACATACAATCACGCCCGTATTCCTTAATGGGGTAGACAGAGCGCACAAAACGCTACATAGACAAAACAATGAGTATTTCACGTTTTGTGGTCGCTTCAAGCATATATTTTTTTAGGTTTTAAGGTGGCAGGCACAGTAACAGGTTGGTAGCCTGACGCCTAAAGTATACCTTGACCTATGTCCATTGTAGCCGCTTACGACATCCACGGAAGAAATGGAGAGGTGTGTAAACCCGGCACCACACGGATTTCTCGACTGACTGATTGTTAAATTTTGGAGCGGCTCAGAGTCACGTGACCCGCTCGATTTCCGGCGCCGGCGCCGCGTCCGGCGCGCTATTTCCATCGTGTGCACGTAGCTTAGCTTATGGGACGATTAAATCAGGGTTGCCAACCTGCTATTATTGGACGTAGCTTACCAAAAACGATCCAACTCACAATTCACGCGTAATTTAAGTCACATAAATTTTTGACACCTAAAGCTCATTTTATTTCAACTACGTCAAATTTTATGTTATTAATTATTTTGAAAACTAGATGTACCTAATGTGATTTTCCAAACGAAAAAAATATATCCGTACCAGTATATAAATGTGAAAGTGTGTTTGTTTGTTTGTGTGTCCGTCTTTCACGGCTAAACGGAGCGATGGATTGACGTGTTTTTTTAGGTAGAGATAGTTTAGGGCATGGAGAGTGACATAGGCTTCATTTTGTCTCTTTTAAACCCCCCATTTCCCTAAAGTGAGGAGTGGAAGTTTTCAATGTAGAAAGCTATAAAATTGGTATGTGTGCTATCTCTTCTGTGATACCCCAAATTTAACGCGAGCGGAGCCGCGGGCAAAAGCTAGTATTTCTATATATCAGTTTAAAACATACATTATTGTTTCCTTCAGAGGATGAAATACCAGATAGCTGCCCGTTATCTGGCGCATTTCATTACGGGTATGCGACCCCGGAGTGCTCTAGCTGTTTGTGTCTTACTCCCATATTTCCGAGGCACAAACATCCATTACACCTTTTTTCTCTCCTCTCCCAAAACCCCTGAATCCCTACCTGCGTGGAAATATGGTAGTGTCACTCAAAAGTAGATTACCCCAGGAGGGTACCGGTCTGACCGGAGAATCCCTCCCTCTGTCCTCGGACAGAGGCTGTCCCGCGTATTCTGGGGGGGACAAAGTGACGCAGCCCACAGGCGGCGGTGATGCTCGCCTCACGCCACGCCGAAACCGTTCCCGTAGGGGCGAAAAGCGGACGCCAGAGTGTCGTTTCGCGACATGGAATATATGTGGAGGAATGAATAGTAAGTTAGATGAGGTATGTGAGGTGATGACGGTGAAAGGTATTGATATGTTATGTGTGACAGAGACGAAGCGAAAGGGTCAGGATATGTCTTCACACGGGCCGTTCTCCGCTTTCTGGTCTGGAGTTTCAGACGCGGAACACGGCTCCAAAGGAGTTGGGATGATCCTGTCGGAAAGAATGATGAATTGCGTAATAGGGTACGAATGCATTAATTCCCGTATACTCTGGGTTAGGCTGAAGGTAGGGCTGACACCCTTATTTGTGTTGGGTGTCTACGCACCAGATATGTCAAAACCTCAGGCCGAAAGAGAAGAGTTTTGGGAGTCTTTACGAGAGGTACTCCTACAGAGAAAGAATAATGAAAGACTTGTAGTGTTAGGTGACTTTAATGCTTGGGTAGGAGTAAAACGAGAGGGATTTGAGCGAGTATTAGGGTCATTTGGTGATAAGAGAGTGAACGAGAATGGCAAAAGCCTTCTGAACTTATGTCTAGAGATGGGCCTGACTGTCACGAATACAATGTTCGCTCACAGACGGATTCATCTTTATACGTGGCAGAGGCAGAATGATAGAAGTATAATAGATTTTATTTTAATGGATGAAAGGTTGAGATGTCAGGTAGTAGACACAAGAGTATATCGCGGAGCCGATGCTTCGACGGACCATTTTCTGGTTATGTGTCGGTTAAGTGGTCTCTTTAAGCGTTGGAGGCATTATGCTAAGGTGTCTACTACCGGGCTTGAGAGAATAAAAGTAGAAAGATTGTGCACGGATGAGATGAAAAACAGGTTTAAAGAAAATTTGAGAAAGGAACTAGAAGTGAATTGGGACGTTACGAAAGAAGATAATGTTAATTATGTATGGAAAGTTTTAAAAGAGTGCACGGTGAAGTCAGCGAGAGAGATTTGTGGGGTGTCTAAGAGAAGAAATGCAAAGGACGCGAATGCTGATTGGTGGGATGATGAGGCCAGGGATGTTGTGTTAGAAAAGAAGAAAGCGTGGGAAGATTTGTTAGCAATAAATGCAAATAATAGAATGCTACGGGTTCCAAATGAAGATGTAGTGAGAGCGAAAGAGAAATATAAGAATGCAAAGGAAAGGGTGAAAGAATGTGTGCGTAGAAAGAAAGAGGAGATGAAGAGTAGACTGGACCAAAAATTTTGCGCTGGTTTTCAGAATAATATCAAATTATTCTGGAAAATGGTTAAGGATGCGCGATGCAAGTCGTCTACTACTTCATTCAAAATTATTAAGAATGAGAATGGTGAAAGTGTGACTGATGAACGTGATATCTTAGAATGTTGGAGAAAATATTTTGAAAGTTTATTTGAAAGTGAGATGCATGCATTTGAAGATGTGCCAGAATCGAGAGTAACAGGGAATAACGATGGAATTTGTATAGAAGAGATAATGAAAGCGATGAAGGACCTGAAAGTAGGTAAAGCTGCTGGGTATGATAGTGTGACTGCGGAAATGCTAAAAGCTGGTGGTAGTTTGATGGCAGACTGGCTGTATCGCCTCTTTAACCTGTGTTGGCAACAGGGCAAGGTTCCAGATGACTGGACCAAAGCAGTTATTGTGCCACTTTTTAAAGGGAAGGGCTCACAGCAAGAATGCAAAAATTATCGAGGTATCAGTCTTTTAAGCATAGTAGGCAAGTTGTATGCGAGAATTTTGATTGAAAGAGTGATAAATGCAACTGAGAGCAGTATTTGGGATGTGCAAGCGGGTTTAAGAAAGGGAATGGGATGTACGGATCAGGTTTTCTCATTACGGTGTGTAGCCGAGAAGTTCCTAGCGAAAGGCCAAAAAGTGTACTGCGCTTTCGTGGATCTTGAGAAAGCCTATGATAGAGTGAAGAGGGATGAACTGTGGTCAACGTTATCCAGGAGAGGAGTGGATGGCGACTTGATACAGGCTCTGAAATCCTTATATAAGGATTCCAGAGCTTGCGTCAGATTGAACGGTGCCTATTCGGACTGGTTTGACATTTCTCGGGGTGTCAGACAGGGTTGTGTAGCATCACCGTGGCTATTCAATCTTTTCATGGATGACTGTTTACTCGACTTGAAAGAGCGAGACTGTGGATTGAAGATAGGGGAGTCTCTCATCAAATGTCTCTTGTACGCCGATGATCAGGTGCTCCTTGCATCGTCGGCGTGTGAGTTACAGGACATGGTGACTCTAATGTACGAATCTTTTGAAAATAAGGGAATGAAAATGAATGTAGGTAAAACGAAAGTTATGGTGATAGAGAAGAACGACGAGATGACTGAATGTATTATAACAGTTGGAAGTGAAAGATTAGAACAAGTGAGAGAGTTTAGATATTTGGGATGCATGTTCACGAGTGACGGTAAGTACGATGAGGATATCGAAAGAAGAGTGAAAGCGGGAAATCAAATGAATGGAGCACTTCACTCAGTTGTGAGCCGTCAGGAAATTTCTAAGAATGCTCGTCTGGCTATTCACAACGGTGTGCTTGTGCCTACTTTGATGTATGGCAGCGAGAGTTGGGTGTGGCAGAAGAGACATGAAAGTAGAGTAAATGCGGTTGAGATGCGTTCTTTGCGAAGCATGAGTGGTATCAAACTTACTGATAGGGTGCGTAATAGCGTGATTAGAGAGAAGTGTGGTCTGAAAGAGAGTATTATAACACGGATAGAGAAGGGTATGCTGCGTTGGTTTGGGCACGTGGAGAGAATGGATGAAGCAAGGATATGTAAGCAAATTTACAAGGGAAGTGTGTTTGGGCAAGTCGGTCGAGGGCGCCCCCGAAGAACGTATATCGACCAGATCGACGATGTACTAAAGGGAGGCCAAATTAGGAGTACCCAAAACCGTCGAGCGTGTATGACGAGAGTTATGAATGTGAGTGAAGCGAGAGAAGTATGTCAGAATAGAAGCGAATGGCGCTCTGTTGTCTCTGCCTACCCCGCAGGGAATAAGGCGTGACGGTTATGTATGTATGTATGTATTATTGTTCTATATGCTAATTGAAGCTGCGCTGTCTTAATGTCCTTCTTGCACCTGCATCTGATATGAATGAATGTGTTTGCCAGCAGTTAGTTGTGCCGCGAATGCTTCAGGTTTTGTGAGAAGATGGATATGCTGGCTTCGTTTGTAGCAGTCTAGGTTTATATATTTACCTACCTTATCTCTAATGTTGTGTATTTAAAATTGCATCTTTAATGCTTTGTAATTTTGCTATTTTAAATAGGCGAATAAAAAACAATGTGTGCGAAAATACTATTTATGAAAAATTAAATTTACAGTTTAGTAACGGGTTAAGAATAACACCACTCCACTTCTTTCGCTGATGGCGTAAGAGTCGACTAAAGAAATTGATTTAGGTATGCCTTAGACGACAGGTTACCAACCTGTCACTATTTTATCTCTTCCATCTATGCTGAAACCAAAACTTATGGTAATAATGGCGTGGTTTTGTCTATGTAGCGTTTCATGAGCTCTGTCTACACCATTTCGGGAATACTCACGTAATGTATGTATGGATGTAGATAAAAAAAAAAAACATTTTTGCTGAATAAATTTTGACAACCATAGAACAAGTTCGAGCACATACATCATTCGCACTAGACTTTCACGTATACCGTTTATTCCACAATCTTGTAGTACCATCGAACCAATTGATTCCTGACCCACCATAGAACCTTTTCACAGTGAACGTCATAGTGACATTACATTTCTTGACAAAGGAAATCTTTATTACGTTTATTGTGACAACGTTCTGCAGTGGGTCAGGAATCAGTTGGTTTGATTGTACCTACATACAATACGCTTGTATTCCCAAATAAAGTAGGGAGAGCACACGAAACGCTACATAGACAAAACCATACCTATTTCACGTTATTGGTCACTTTTAGCATTTTTTTTTAGGTATCGAGTTCGTAGGTATAATATTGACAGGTTGCTAGCCTGTCATCTAAAATATACCTTAACCTAGTTCCTTGATCGCCTCTTACGACTTCTACGGAAGAAATTGAGAGGTATTTTAAATCCGACACCATACGGATAATGAAACTGTTAACCATTATTTGAGGAAATATCTCTACAGTTAAATGATTAAAATAATTTTATTTTTTTCGTAATCGTAATAGTTAGTTAGTAATAGTTAAAAGTTTACAATAATCTGAATACGATACCTAATCATAATTATGAAATTCGATTTGGCTCTTATGCCCCGTTCACATTATTCCAGTCCAGTGCTCCAGCGGGTTAATCCAGTCCAGTGCTGGACTGGAGCATAGCGCTCACATTATTCCAGTCTTTTAAGAGGACCTGGATTGGTAAAACATTGGTGACAATGGTTTCTAAAAAGAAACTCAAAAATTAATTCAATCCAGAACTGAAAAACAACTGGAATGGCTGTTCATACTATTCCATTTATGCTGGATTGGGTGAACTGGAATGAAAAGTTGACGGTCTCTCCAGTCACTGGACTGGAATGGGTACATTCCAGTGCATTCCAGTGTCGGTTCACATTATTCCAGTAGCATTCCAGCACTGGATTGGATTGCTGGACTGGAATGCTACTGGAATAATGTGATCTGGGCAGTACGTCATGTGTATAATATTGTGTATGACATTTTACTCGCGCTGTATCGATCATGTATACGCAGCCTTATTAACGGCAACTTAGTGAAGTGTGTTTGTGTTGTGTGTGTATTTTTGACGCGATTTTGAAGTGTTTACGCTTTGAGCGCCTGTGTGCTGCTTAACTGCTGTAGTACTGCTTAAACTGTTTGGATAATGTGTAGTGCAATAAAATAGAAACTATGACGTCTTTATACCGTGGTTAGCTCGACATTTTTTTGACCAATTCGTGATCGTTGTTATTCGCGCACTATAAAATATTTACACCAATCTCCTAGTCCCAAACGAGGCAACCCTGTGTTATGGGTACTAGACAACGGATAAACTTACTTATAAACATCCAAGACTCGAAATAAAGGTAAACATCCAAGACTCGAAAGCACACATTCGTATTCATCATACAAACATTTGCCCCGACCGGGGATCGAACCCGGGACCTCAAGCTTCACGGTCAGGTTCTCTAACCGCTGGGCTATTCGGCCGTCGAGTGTTTAGTGTAGGTACAATGTGTACCTAATGTTGCAAAGGTATCTTCTAATAATGCACTAAAATGTAAAAGTGCTTACATTAGCATTTTGCGTTAAAACGAAATGATGAAACGTTGAATTAAAATATTTAAACCAGGGGTTCCCAAACTGTGCGCCGCGGCGCCCTGGTGCGCAGCAGAAAGTATTGAGGGGCGCCGCCGTGAGTCGATTCTTTATCATCATTATCCGAAACCATTTTCATTTTTACACTCTCAGCCTAAATACTACCATTATCTGAGCCTATTTGTACTGTATCTTTTTCAAATACACAAGATAGGGCGCCGTGAAAAAATTCTAAACTTGTAAGTGCGCGGCGGGCTGAAAAAGATTGGGAACCCCTGATTTAAACGTTGTTTTAAATCAATTTATATATCTAAATGAAGTAGGCAGATCACGCAATACGTTTTATAAACAAGACACAAGCTTTTAGCAACAGGACACAGAAACAGGATGCTAGTCTGACGACTAAAGCACACCTAAACCTATTTCTTCTCAAAGCCCTAACAGACGACCAAATTTGGTCGTCTGTTAGGGCTTTTAGTCGTCTCTGAACCCGACACCACACCGTTGATTATTTGAACACTCAAAAAAAGCAAAAGTCCAAGTTTTAAACAAGAAAACTGGATGGCTGTGCATAACAGGTCTTTCAATCTTAAAAAGCACTTTTACTTTTAATAGTCCTTTAGGTTTTTTCACTGAATAATCTTCAGAGCATATTGTAAGTTTAAGCTCCACGACCATTGTTGCAAAGTTGTCAGACGAGATAATTCGGTTCATTATGAGTTTGGCAAGTCTATTAAAAAAACTAGCCGCTAAGTTTAGAGTCTAGACCGTCCAGATTTATCTTCACCAGTTTTTCAAGAGTTTTGTTTAAAACTAGCTTTTGCCCTCGACTTCGCCCGCGCGAATGTTGAATTACAGGCAATTCTAAAATGTTTCGTACTAACTTGGCGTCCCCTTAAACCTCAAAGTATGATTATTACAAAACCAAGATTACTTCACGTTTGCTAGCCGTTTTTAGTACAGTTATAGGTTCAAAATTAGATATAAGTGATAGTGACAGGTTGCTAGCCTGTCGCCTGTAGCATCCCATAACCTGTTTCTTTAGCCGCCATTTACGACATCCACAAAAGAAACGGAGATTTTGTTATGCTAAACTATCTTCCTTTCTTCAATCACAAACAAAAAATAAAATTCAGTTTTAATAAAAAAGAACAATAAGTTATGTTAGTATGTTAGGTACTATCACTTACGTAAAGTTAGCATAGCGTTTGAAAACAGCGCATGACATGAATCTGAAACGGAAATCACACAGTTAATTATTTATATTTTAAGTAAGTAAGGGAGTAAACACTTTATTGCACAAAAAACATATCAGACAAAAAAAATAGGCAAAAATGGTAAAAATAAAATATTAAACTACCGTAAGACTCACTTGCGCCGCCGCGGCTCCTAGATGAAGGGCTACGAATTAGTCCGAAACATGTCGAGCTAAACTCGATTTAAAACGTGAGTTATCCGTAATGTTTTTCAAAATGGTAAATGATAAAAGTATGGGATCTCTTACAACCTCTGAGAGACAGAGGGGAAAATAAACTACTAAGACCGACACTTACAGTGTAATCCGTTTATAATGACATCGAAGGGAATCGCCAAACACGTCATAATAAGCGGACGTCATACTAAGCGTTTCTTAAAAAAATAATTATAGGACATTGTCATTTTCAATATTTGGTAATATGAACAAAATAATAATGACAATTATTGTGCAGCCTTCTTCGAAATGATAATTAGCCACGTGCTAAACGTCGTCGGGAATCAACAAACATTACTGAAGGCTTAAAAACACATTTCGGTCATTATAACAGGACCTACTTTGTTAAAAATAGGTCATAATAAGCGACATGTCACTGTAACCGACGTCATAATATCCGATTTTTGCAAAGAATTTTATATGAGAACCAAACTTCGTCGGGTAATTCGTCATAATAAGCGGTTGGTCAATATAAGCGGAGTCATAGTAAGCGGATTCTACTGTATTCTCATTTGCTTAAGAAAATCCGGTCAAAAATCGGTGTCGGCAGATCAAACGCCCGAACACTCCCCATTCCCTCTCAACTAACACAAACATTATCCCAGTACGCTGACCCGTAAAAAAACAAAAGCCGACACTTGATAAAAGCATTTTAATAAACGATAGGAAGCAGTAGCTCTATACATCGCAGCGGAGGAGCACAATCCATCAGCGAATCCCTCAAACGCTCTCGACGACCGCAGCAACACACACAAATAGAAAGCAAACAATGCCAACACTACACGTACATTAACAATGCTATACACAACGATCAACCGACGCACACTAATGTCTTACAAGCACTCGTACAATGCACACAGCATCATTTGAATGTGTGTAATTAAGGTAGGAGCACACGGTAACCTTTTTGAACTAAGTTTTTAATTGGACTGCCAAGTTTTGCAGTAAACTTAATGCGATTAGTTCAAGTTGCCGTAATGGATACAATATGATACGCTAGTTGGAGCGATAAATGTTTCAGAGTTTAACGGGATCGGATTTTTTTTACTTTGTTCTTTAGCTGAATGTTTAGAAACAGAAAAATATATTTATTTTAATCTCTTACATTAGGTAAGTATTTAAATCAACAAATTGAAAAATTGTGACACTATTACAGATTTAATGTTGTATGACAAGTTCAATCGTCAAGTAAATCTTTATCTGAGATTTGACAGCACAATTTGAATTATTTAAACACGAATTACTTTATTATTATTTTTGTCGATTTAACTAAAGTTCAAGGTTTTGGGCAGCGTTGATCGCCTTATAAAATTAACTTTATCTTTAAAAGCTAGGCAAAGACAAGAAGGCATCATTAGTTTATATTCTAACATGCTTCTCTCGCTTTATTCACATTCATCCCTATTGTCATACATGATCATTGGTTTCGGGTACTTGAAATTTGGCCTACCAGTATGAATTAATTCGATCATTTAAAACTCTCACTATTGTACCATTTGTCCTAATTATTTTACACACACTACAGTTTGATTCTAGTAATTAATTTTATTTTAAACAGTCGAAATCTTGTCTCTATAGCACATCTTAACTTAAAGCCTAATGAATACACTTGAGTGGCACAAAACACGTGAAATGGTCACGGATTTGTCTATGTTGAGTTCGTGTGCTCAGTCTAACATTTTGGAATACAGGCATGATGACACATTGAAATCAAAACTAAAAAAAAACACAAGACCAGCTACGTGACACAGTTAAAGCGTGTAGCCACTGCCTTCTTAAGTAAAAAAAAAGTTTTAGTCTCTCGTGTGCGCCGCGCCTAACCGCGCTCCCTCCAGAGTTTTCTCTTGACCCACATACCGGCGCTGGCAGGGAAAAACTTGCAAATTATCGAATGTGACGAAACTTGGCCCCACTTTAATAATGCACGTTCCTTGGGATTTACGAACCTGTGATTCAGGCCCGAGGGGCTTGTTTCCAATTTTGTAAAATTTGAGCCAAGTTGATGGATTTTGTTTCGGATTCCCAGCCATTTCGGGTTTTGAAAGTATTTTAGACGTGTGGACTTTGCGATTATTATGCATACATTGGACGTGTTTATATGAAACCGATTAGTATTCTCGGGACGCTGGTAATATATTTCAACAGAATAATCATTGATGGCGACGTTTGTAAAGACCAAATATTTATTGGGAATAACAAATAAATTTGATATCGAGTGCAACTCCATCGTACCAATGTCGTTTTTTGGCCGCCGCGTATATTTCATTCCACTATCATTATTTTCCAGATCACGTCGAGATCATCAATGTGAAAAAGACTTTAATAAAGAGATCTCTCTCCGGGCAAATGTTATGCCTGGGGACCGAAGTCCACAGAGAGAAAGTTGGAAGTTGTATTAATGCAACCGATCTTCCAAACTTCGTTAGCGCTTGCGCTAAGTAGGGTACCATTTTGACAGTTGATGTATATGACGTTAGTCGAAGAAGTTCCACCACTCGACAATAGATGGCGCTAGGCTGCTACAATCCTTTAATATTCTACCATAGAGGACAGAACCTATAGAGTACTAATGTCATTGAATTTGTTCGAAGACGATTCCGCCAAAGCATGGCGGCCTTCGCTGTGCTCTTATTGGCCGGCCCAAGATCGCGCGTAACGCAGTGGCTTTTTCCTCTATGGTTATTGGCTCTTTACAGTTTCTGTGCCAGTTTGTAAGTTTAAATAAACTGACGGTTTGCGGAACTGGGTGGCCATCATTGTTTCTCTAGTTGGTCTCTCCTCTATGTATTCTACACGGGTAATTCATAAAACAATTCCATTCCAATAAAAGAGAAAACAAACGACAAACAGTTATATAACCAAACTCAGTAGCACTCAGACTTCACTTAGCCGTGAATAATGCCTTGAGCGTAAACATTGTAGCTCAGATTTACGAATATAAAATATGAGTAAAGTACCTAAATAAAGGCATACGTTGGTAGAAGTCCTCTTCAATTTTCTGCCCGAGCTGCCTCAGTTTGGGCAAAGGACACAAAATACTTCGGTTTGTACGTAGTATGTTAAATACGCAAATACTTGAGTGAGCAGGCGACATTTGAAATCGATTAAGTATAGAAAAGGTCTAAGGTCCAATTTTTGTGAGGAATCTCTAGAATATATTACGCCATGATTACATTAAGGCTCTTATTATCCATCTATGTAGGTTTTGGCTTACTATGTCAAAGATGTCTTCAATTTTATTATCCCAATACTTTTACTGTTAACAAGCTCTTATTTTGTTGCTATCTATCGATGGAAGGGCTTTCTCATGACACTGAAACTGCGCTCCGCTTCGCCGCCCTTCGCCGCTCTTCCGGTGTGAATTGAGCCTTACGCCTATATTAAACACTGGGGTAGGCAAAACACACGAAACGTTTTATAGTCATAGCTTCTACCATATTTTCAGGTAATAAAGTTAAGTGGTACAATAGTGGCAGGTTGCTAGCATGTCCTCTAAAATATACCTATTTCCTTAGTCGCCTCTTACGACATCTACAGTAGAAATATAGAGCTGTTATTCTAAAACACAACACGGAACCACACGGAATAACACTTTGCACGTAATGCACGTAAATAACATTAAGTATACAAATTTAATAAGACCACGACCAATATTTCAGATAAATACATCAGCATATTTGGAAGTATTCTCATACAGCTGACCCTTCTTAATATTTATTTAGGCTATAAAGCACAGGAGTGGTGGATGGTAGATACTTTACGACAGCCCAGTGTATTAGATATGAGTGGTTCTAACCAAATACGGTTTTATTTTATTGTCTATAGCTTTTACTGTGCATTTTAGAGCCGGACGGTAACTACGAGTATTTGCCTTGGTCCAAAGGTACTGCGGCTCCTATTTTATTCAAGCTCGTTAGACGAACTGTTTCTTTATAGTTCCGTTTTTATATCGACCGATCGACTTTTAAAGTGTTTTAAAGTGGCTTGGAGTCGTCGTCGTGTGGTGTCGGGCTTAGGACAATACCTTTACATTTCTTCCGTGGATGTCGTAAAAGGCGACTATGGAATTAGGTTAAGGTATGTTATAGGCTACGGACTTTCAACTTGACTCACCTAATCCCAATTTTAATTTTGATTTGATTTTGACTCTTACGTCATCCACACAAGAAATTTAGACCCAACACCTCATAGAGAACTTTCAATTAGTTGAATGCGGCTATGAAACGTGAAAGACATGATTTTGTTTAGATTATTCGATACTTTAAGCCGCTATAGTTTCTTCCTAACTATTCGCGAATCTGCACATTGTTCTCCGCAGCTATCTTTGGACATTGTGCAGAATCGCGAATATTTCTACAACAAATAATGGCGTAAGTGGCGAATAATCTTTTTGCATATATGACGTTTCCTGTGGTCTGTATCATGGCTTCTCGATCCTCAAACCCTCAACTGCCGAGCGTAACAGGCTAACAGCGCATTTAAAGGGACCGCGCAGCTCCAAGGGCCTATTCAGGAAATAAAAACGCGCGAACTAAGCGAGTAACTCGTAAAATGGGAACTTTTAATCAGGAACGCATAAGACGCCAGCGGCCCACCTGAATTTTTATGAAACAGAAGGAAAGTTAGGCGAGTAATCCGAAATTACGTCGCGGCCGGAATTGTGAATTTTATTTCGGATGGAAATTGATAAATTATGTGTGCGCCGCTTTTGTGGCTTGCTTTTATTTGAATCTAGGTGTGGCAAATGTTTGAATACTTGAACAGGCTTCGACTCGGCGCTTTAGGTGGCAATATTCATGAACGCGTAAGTGCGTTGACTTTTTGACCTATATCAAGTAAACTGACGTGTTTCAGAAGCTCGTTCACATACCTTACGCCTTAGATGATAATTTGACGAAGGTGTTTATAGGTTGCAAGGCAACGACCTCTGAGCCCACTCCCTAGGAGACAGCAACCCGATCTCTCTGTGATCTTATTCAATGCAATACAAACCCAAACTCAATGTTAAGCTCACAAACAGAACATTTTTACTATGCCTCAGGTCCTACAGATAAAAATTCAGGTTACACAATTTGGTAACCAAAGATTTACTGGATAAAAATTAAATACCACTGGTGCCCACTGGTGGGCACAGGCTTCCTCTCGGTATAAGAGGGCTTGGGCTATAATACCCACGAGGACCACGACACGTGCCGATCGGCAACTTCTCACACAGCATTGAATTGACAATACATCTCTCTCATCTCGGCTATAAAATTTATTGTAATAATATTAAGTAGGACGATAATTTAACGATGATAAGACAAAATTCAAAATAGGATAGTTTAATTTCCAATGAAAGACATGGCTATAATTTTAATCCGGGAAAACGCAGTTCCCATGGGATAGTCAATTTTATCTTTATTTTAATTTAATTTTTTTATTTTACGAACGTCCATACCTAAACATGACCCTTATGTTACAGAAACAAGGTCTATATTTAGATACCTACGGATAATAGTGAACCCGACTGTATTATTTCATTCTCTATTAATCTAGCTCTGCTGTAGTAGTATTGGGGAGAACCGTGACATTTTTATCACACCGACTGTCGTCGTTCGTGTTCCTAAAAAGTCATTCTAAAAAATCACCTTTATTTTTGTCACGTCTGTAACTTACATCACGATGTAGAATTTTTAGTCCAGTTGCTGTCACTCGCACGCGACGACGTTGGGCGAACGATTCCGACTTAGCCCGAGGGACGGCAGGCCACGTCGTGTTGGACTTGATTTTGAATAAGATGCGAGTGACTAGGATAACTACAGTAACGAAGCCTGTCGCCTAAAATATACCTAAACCTATTTCCTTGGTCGCCTCTTACGACAACCACGGAAGAAATGGAGAAGTGTTATTTTTTTGTAAACATTCCCGCTACACGTTCTTACCCACAGCATCACCATAAATTGTTCCTCCTACTTAGCACTGCAACACTTGTAAGCGATTCTATTCTTCCGTTCTCCACTAACCGGTGTAACCAGCAAGAACCAGTTTGAGCTGGATATAACCGGATACCGGGGGTAATAGCCGATTTAAATGCATACAGTGGCTACCTGGCAGCCTGTGCAACGTCTAAATAGTAATATGGTGCTGTCGCAAGCCAATAGGGTCAAGCATTGGAAGATATGAAGAGAACCGTTTTCTAATGAAGCCTCTCTGTTGGCTCGAGTTTTTATAAGAAAGGCACATCAACAATTTGGTCCATGGTAGGCGATTAAAAAAGCCCATACACCTACAAATAGGATAGACCGAGCGCATGAAACAATACATAGGCAAAATCATGATCATTACTTCGTTGGTTAAAATAGACGAAAGAGGTACAATAGTCACAGGTTGCTAGGATGTCACGTAACACAGCTTTTAGGCTTGAAACCACTAAACTTCATAATACCTTGGTTCACAATACCCCTATTTATCATATTACCAAAGGCTCATAATATCTAAATGTCAAATTGTCTCATACTTGTAATAAACAAATAACGGCGCAAAAAGCCGAATCTCGAAACAAAATAAACGAATTTAGTTCATCATAAGAATGAGACAATTTGACATTTAGGCATTATGAGTCTTTGGTAATTTGATAAATAGGGGTATTGCAAACTAAGGTATTATGAAGTTAAGTGGTTTCAAGCCTAAAGCCGCCACACGGACATCCCAATGCCATACAAATTGCAGATGCATTTCCAACCCAGAACCCCGAGGTGTAATACCGCGTGTGACATGATTTAGTGCATGACTGAGTATGTATTTTGTATGCCCTTGGGCCTTGGGCGCAACATAGTGATCTATGATCAATGTATCATCTAGTTAACCTATGCTTGACAAATACATGATTTGATTTGATAGTACATAACACACAGTAACGTATAACGTATAAAGTAGTAAAGTATAACGGGACAGTAATTGTCCCGGTTGTCTTACCTTCTAAGCTAGAACAGTTCGAGTTGATGTAAGTGACTAGCAGAGGTATTTGGATAGTAATGTAAGCGATTAGCAGCAGTACTTGAAGGGTAATGTAAGTGACTGGCAGTGTTACTTGAAAGTAATGTAAGTAACTAGCAGCAGTACTTGAAAAGTAATGATAGTAATTAATAGGCTTAGGACTTTTAGATGCTCGCCGTGGTTCTAGAGGGCATGGAGCCGCCATTATCTTAAATATTTTTGACAACGTCAAATCAAAGTGTTAAAATAAGTGTCATGATTTATGCGGATATACCAGGAACTAATTAGTTCTATCATAACTCTACACTAGTTACAGTACCTCATCGGAGTTTCAATAGTGGCGAATAAAACATACCTATTAGTTGCGAGGTATATTTTAGTTTTAATTAATTAAAGTAAATTATTATGTTTTAAGCTAAATACATATTTTAGTAGACTATTTTTTAGACTTAAAAAAAAACTTATTAGAATTTTAACATAAATGGCGACTCTAGGGGTTCTAGAACCACGGCGAGCATCCAAAAGTCCTAAGCCTAGTAATTAATTAGCAATGGTATTTGAAAAGGAACGTAAGTGATTGGCAGTGGTACTTGGAAAGTAATGTAAGTGATTAGTAGCGATACTTGAAAGGTAAAAAACTGCTGAAAAACTGAAACATTAGACCTGAAAGTAAATTACCCAGACTCTAGGCTTTCTTCATCACATTTATACACGCGTCTATCAACACGAATGCGTAAAAACCAGTAGGCACGTACATAGACTATCATTAGCAGATCTAGGGCAGCGAATACTTTCCAAACGACTTTTCGCCTTACGTTTGTTTTAAATCAAAGCAGTTAGCAAACATACACAGCTGCTGCTATGTGGTGTCAGATTAAAAAAACAATTATCTATATTGTATCCGTGGAAGTTGTAAGAGGCGACTAACGAAAAAGGTTTAGACAACAGGCTAGCAACCAGTCACTGCGAGTATTGTAGTATTTGCATTCCCAGTATGCGCGTAGGTGCATCAACTCGCAACTTTCAGCGTGGTGCGTGGCAGTGTGTTAATGGCTAAGTCTACACTGTCTACAGTTGCTATAGTAACAAACGCATTAAAAACAGAACTGCATACGTATTAAATTATAAGCGAGCAACGGAAGGAAATAAATAAACTACAGAATACGTTGCATTTCTCACTAGCGCCGCTCGAGTCACACATAAAAATGCCGGCGCTGTTCGGGGCATTTTTTTCGATTCAGTCATGGAACCACGTCCGCGCAGTTTGTCGCAAATGTCGTCGAACAAACGGACGACTCATATTGTTATAATATACGCCTAGGGTTCAGGGCTTTGTGGAACGCTTTTTGAAAGCTGTTTCGCGAGTCGACTTAATGGATATTTGACTTGCCGTTTTGAATGGGCGCTTGAATAGGATTTTGTTGAGGAGCGTTACGTGGTTTCGTGTAGTGTCGGATTTAGAATAACACCTCTCTATTTCTTTAGTGGATGTCGTAAGAGGCGACTAAGCATAGGTTAAGGTATATTTTAGGCGATAGGGTAATACCTACATACATACATACATACAATCACGCCTGTATTCCCAAACGGGGTAGGCAGAGAACACAAAACGCTACATAGACAAAAGCATGACTATTTCACGTTTTGTAGCCACTTCTAGCATAATATTTTTTAGGTTTTGAGGTGGCAAGTACAATAGTGACAGGTTGCTAGCCTGTCGCCTAAATTATACCTTAACCTTTGTCCTTAGTCGCCTCTTACGACATCCACGGAAGAAATGCAGAGATGTTATTCTAAACCCGACACCACACGAAATCCACAGTCGAAACCTAACAAATATATTTACAAAAATAGTTAGTATATAGTATAGTTTGATAGACCAAACCAGGACTATTTCACGCTTCATAGCTATTTCCAGCACAATTTTAGGATAAATATTACTTTTGACGGGTACCTAGTATTAAAGTGACAAGTTACTAGCCTGTCGCTTAAAACGTACCTTATCCTAGTTCCTCAATTATACGAAAAAACTGAAGAGGTGAAATATAAATAAAAACCCCACAACATTAGGACGACTATTATTTTATTGATCGTTTAATAAATTACTTCACCGTAACATATTTAAGGCCTAGCGACTAACTAACTCAATCATCCAACTTGAGATAGATTAGTGTAATTTGTAAAGATTAAAGTTATTTCACTAATAGTGTGCAGAGTAAACTTGTCGCTGTTAGTATGAGTCAGCCACGTCGAGAGTGATGAAGACGAATTCCAGATTTACAGTTCTGATGGGCGAACATTCTGGCTACATTTTATACTAAATTGGCTTTAGTTTTTGATGTCTTTCTCGCTTATTTGTTAAAGTTTTTGTCAGAATATTCTTCCATTTTTACAGATAAAAGTTGAGAATGAGACTGTTGAAATGCTTGAATAAATCTTCTACACTCTACAGTACGGTAATTTAGGTTTGACCATGTGTGTAGGGACCCTAGCGTAATTAAGTCATGTGTCCTAGCTTTGAATCATCAAAGCTACCTATTAGCTATTACCATCAGGTAATAAGTACTGAACGTCACATCCTTATTATCCTTACTAGCCCTTACTAATATTATAAATCGGAAAGTGAGTTTGTTTATTTGTTTCTTTATTCCGCTTGCACGCCGTAACTACTGAACCGATTGCTTTAAAATTTTGCAGACGTAAAGTTAGAAGTCCGGATTAAATAATAGGGTACTTTTTATCCCGGAAAAAAATGATGTTCCCGAGGCAATGTTCGCTTTATACCGCAATATAACCGAATTCCACGCAGGCGAAGCCGCGGGCGGAAAGCTAGTCCTATATAATAGTGAATACTGTATAGGTGTAAAAACTTAACTAAGTCACCTGTTGTATGTAGTTGTGTACAGTTTGCAATGAATGATGCGAAAAATACGAAGACAATTACTTGATATTGACAACTATTTAAATCTTATATTTATATGTATGTACGCGGGACTTAATCACGATTTTATTACATCCATACATATTATAAACTAGCTGTGCGCGCGACTCCGTTCGCGTGGAATAGTGACTAATTTCCCCCGTTTTTTCCACATTTTCCCATATTTCTTCACTCCTATTAGTCGTAGCGTGATGTTATATAGCCTAAAGCCTTCCTCGATAAATGGTCTATCCAACACAAAAAGATTTTTTTTAAATCGAACCAGAAGTTACTGAGATTAGCGCGTTCAAACAAACAAACAAACAAACAAACAAACAAACAAACAAACTCTTCAGCTTTATTATATTAGTATAGATAATATGAGTGACAATCGCGAAAGTTTAAAACATTATTTGAATCTTATCGTGACAGTCGTGTCAACCATAATGGAACAGGAAAATCAAACTTGAAAGATCAGCGCATAATGAGTTTGCAAACCACGCGATACAAATATTACAAATCTTAAAATTAGAACGTCTATTCGCACACATTACTCACACATACAACAGGTGACTTACTTAAGTTTTTCACCTGTACATTCAAGAAACCTGTGAAGAAAACCTCCGAAGTTATCCGAAGAATAATTTCCCTCGGTTCCAATTCCTCCCGAACTTTGTATGGGAGCCACCGCCCTAATAACCGACTGGCGATAAACAAACGCGTTTGCATAAATCAATAAATAAACGTTCAGGTAACGGTGAGACGTGTTCGCGCAAAAATGGCGGGCAATCTGCTCGGTACAGGCGGACGGCCTCTAGGTTGATGATACTCTGTACCATTGGGTGAATTAGACTCCTCGTCACTGCTGATCGCCTGGTAGATGTAGGCATAGGCGAAGCCTAGACGTACAATAAATAAATATTGTTTTATCCATCAATATTTATCTCATATTATCATCATCATCATCAGCCCACGTCCCACTGCAGGGCACAGGCCTCGTCTCAGTATGAGAGGGCTTGGGCGATAGTTTCCACGCGGGGCCAGTGCGGATTGGGAACGTCACACACAACTTTGAATTACTTCGTCGTTGTGTGTAGGTTTCCTCACGATGTTTTCCTTCACCGAATAGCTCGTGATAAATATCAAAATTGATATCGCATTATGCTATACATATTTGGTTCGTCTAGTCTAGTTTGCTATATTGATGGATAATACTCTGAATCCAGATTGTGATCCATCAGTATTCGCCAATTGAAGGATAACAATATTTATTGTACGGCTATGATTGTCTCTGACCACCATTGGCTGAACTGGACTCCTCGTGGCTGCTGATTGCCTGGTAGATGTAGGCTTAGCACAGCAATACGTGCGACTTGGTTTGACGGGCTATGATTGTCTCTACTGTACCATTGGCTGGTGAGTTGTACTCCTCGTGACTGCTGATCGCCTGGTAGATGTAGGCTTAGCACAGCAATACGTGCGACTTGTCTCGCGCGCGGGATAGACTGTCACTTTCTGGCGTTTCTAGGTCTACGTATAGTAAGAATGTGGTATAGATTGCAAAGGTTGTGGGTTTGAGTCCTACCTTTTAGCGTTTTTTTGTATACTGCCAATACTTAAAAGATCTTAAAAGTAGAATAAAAACGCTATACGTAACGTTTACACGCGTGATGTATGTATGTAAAAAAATATACAAAAAGCCAAGCCTATTCGTTTGTGCATCGCCTATTTCGCAAAATGTCGTTCAAATGACGAGAATCCAGGCAAACTAGGAATAAAGCTGTGTCCACAACAGCCCCGAAATTATTTCCCGCCTTAACATTAGGCCAGTGCACAGTAATTGCGTTCCAGCGGGAGGAATGCTTTGCGTGTGTGCGATACTTCGGGCGACATCTGTACGCGGACGAGAAGTATCGGTCCTTCATTATTCAGGTTGTTGGAGTTTGGATAGGTATTTTATAATTTATGCAGTTATTCGCGGGGTAATAAGTTTTTAAATTTCGAATTCTCTTGTTTTTTTCTGTAGAATGGTTTGTCTATGGTAAGTTGTTGACTGTAGTACCACAAACTGGCAATTTCATACGGTATTAGACAAAAAAATACTGATTAGTCGATAAAAATATTCTATTAATAGCAACCAAACGAGAAAAGGCCGTGGTTATCTGTGTAACGTTTTTTGTACTCCGTATACCCATTTAGGAATACAGGCGTGATTGTATGTATGTTGTGTGTAAAAGAATACCAATCAACACCTTTGTTTTGTATTAAAAAACGACACATTCAATACTCTTACAAAACCAAGAGCGAAAAGGTTCACACAAAAAATATGCTTTCATTTTATTTCCTTCAAAAACAATAGCGCTTCGATTTCACTTCACATAAAATTCACTTAAACGAATTCCCTTGCCCTAAAAACACAAATTCGCTTCGCAATTCATTGAACCCGCCTAAAAACAAGGCCATAACTCCAAAGTATTACGAAGACGTTAAAAATAACTGTGACATTCCAAGAGATAACTTTAAAAACAATGAAACTTTATAGTGATGGAGTAATGACACAACGCTTTTTTAGAATTGAGGACATCTTGAAATTACCACCGTAATAAACCGTAATAACGCCAATTATTCTGATATTAACGACAGTCGTGTCCAAGTGGTTCCTGGTATAAATAACACCTCTCCATTTCTTCCGTGGAAGTTATAAGAGCTAGCAACTATACCTCTTTCGTCTGTTTTATAAAAAAAAATGCTCGAAGTGTTACATTTAAAATAGACATTCTTTTATTTATGTCTTGTTTAGTGCACTTTGCTTACTCCTTTTTGGTAATAAAGGCATGATGGTATATACGTTTGTTGTGTCAAGAGCGTCCTATTTAATTCCAACTGCTTATTTCGAATGAAAGCACCGAACACGTCGCCTCACGTCGCAAGCATCTATGCGCAGCGTTTGTTGGTATTCCGAATTGTACCCTTTGTGCTGAAAATGTCTTCGTTTCTTGCTGTTTGGTGTCTGAATTCGAGAATTTGTTAGTTAAATACGCAGTGGAATTGTGGTCAGTGGCGCTTGTGTTCTAGAATGGGGTGCTATTTACCTATTAATATAATTTAAATCAGACGGCCTTCGGTTGAGCCTTACCATTACATTGATTACATTACATTTGACATTACATTACATACATAATATTGAGTGTTTAGTCTCACATAATGTACAATGATGATGTTTATGCCTATCATTAAACGGGAACCGAACCACGTATTTTCTAATTTTACTATGGATTTTGTTAACTCGCTGTTTGGGCCGCAGTACTAGTGACCACGGGATTCAAACTGCACTAAAAATAAAATGAAGTTCTGCTCCATGATAAGTATATTTTAAGCATCAGGCTAACAACCTATTACCAAAAACTTAAACTATACCAAAAGTGGCTGTTAATTCGTCATGTTTTTTTTAACACAAACAAATCCACGGAAAAACGGAAAGGTCTCTAAAACTCAACAATTCAAAATCAAAAATCACAGCCTACAGCATGGACACCCTAAAATGACCTTTACGAGGGTAGTAAAATTAACGAGGGCGTTCCGCGGAACTCCATCGAACTGTTTACGGCTGTATTACGGCGCGCGAAGCACTCCCGCGGTGCCGGAGCAGCGGTATAATTGTTTAGAGAACCGGATAGGCCACCAGCTAGCGTCAAACTGTGTGTCAGAGGAGAAGAGCAATGCTTCGCGATCTCCTACTGCCGTGGAACTGTGAGACAAGGGAGATTCATTCTGCGGTTTAGGTACGGTCGGCGGTGACACCTTGTGTAAGATCTACGGCAAACTTACTATTGACTTCCAAAATACATACGCAATGAGAACGCTTCTGAATATCGATATTTGTGCACACCTTCAAACAATGACGGCCGGATAGCCCAGCGCTTAAAGAACCTGACTGTGAAGCTTGAGGTCCCGGGTTCGATCCCCGGTCGGGGCAGATGTTTGTATGATGAATATGAATGTTTGCTTTCGAGTCTTGGATGTTTAACTATATATACGTAAGTTTATCCGTTGTCTAGTACTCATAACACAGGCATTAAATTGCCTACTTTGGGACTAGGTGATTGGTGTAAAAATTGTCCAGTGAAATTATTTATTTATTTATTTATGACTGCATAGGCAGCGATAACCTTTTTCACACAAAGATATGGAATTACTTGCCATAGTAAAAGTTATAGAACTTAGGATAAACTTTGAACATTAAACTACCGCGAGACTCACTCATGTTGAAAATAAACTAACCAATGTCACATATCGGTTGTCTTTGTTGGCCATTAGGCCAATTATCCCACTCACCTTCACCTCTATTGTTTAAAAGATAAAAGTAACTAACTAACTAACCCGACAAACCCGGAGTTGACATTTATTTAGTTTCTAAGGTTGTTATTGTATTCATATTATAGTATATTAAGAAAAAAACGTATATGATCAAAACATTGAAAGGGAGAGGAAGGAAAGAAGGAGAAAGCAAAAAAAGAAGGAAAAAAAAACTCTACTTGTAATTAATTTTAAGAGCATAGTATTGTAAAACTGCTGTGTCTTTACGCGGAGCGCACAGTTTAACCTAAAATAAAAAAATATATAATCCTAAAATCATCAAGGTACGGACCACGAGTCCGTAGATGAAAAATTTGTTTAAGAAAAAAAAAATTTATAAAACGTTACCACGACAATTTCACATTACGTAGTCACTTCTAGCATTTTTCAAGTTTTGAGCTGGCAGGTATAAGTTGTAGTGTCAAGTTGCTAGCCCGTCGCCATACCTTAGCCAATTTCCTTAGTCGCCCCTTACGACATCCACAGACAAAATGGAAAAGTGTTACTCTAAACTCAACAGCACACGGTAGTCTAGTGTGTGTTGATATAATGTTCTCATAGTTAAAATAAATAACAGTAGCGCAGTAAACTGATCAGAGGCCGGAAGCGGTGTCCGCGTCCGGTGCCGTTGTACGTTTATTGGCTTTAAGCTTTTGTATTTATGCCCTAGTTCCCGTGAAAGTGGTTGTTTTTGCAGGCTTTGTTGCAAATTGTAGTTGAATACTCAATAAAGTTTCACGAGTTCAAAGGTCCTACCCAAGGCCCAACTTATGCTAATTTACTGAAATTAAATAATCGTGGAAACATGAACATAATAGAGAAAATACATAAACGCGTGTAGAAACGAGAACACCATTGGTTTTTCATTAGGCATGATACATGCATACAAACATCACACCTTGTGTTAACAAATGGGGTAGACAGAGCACACGAATCGCTACGTAGGCGAATCCATGACTATTTCATTTTTCGTGGCCGCGTCTAGCATATTTTGTAGGTTTTGAGTTGGCAGGTATAATAGTGACAGGTTGCTAGCCTATCGCCTAAAATATACCCTAACCTATTTCCTGAGTCGCCTCCTACGACATCCACGGAAGAATTGGAGAGGTGCTATTGTAAACCCGACACCACTCGGGAAACCACTCAACTAAAACAAGTCAACTAAAATTGCTCTTCTTTTTTTTTGATCAAAATTTCAAAAGAAATTCCGACTTCCGTGCAAAAACTTAAAAAAGTGCCAAGATGTCTAAAGCATTCGCAAAGTTCCAACACCTAGCCACACTGCAGAGCATCAACTATTCATCAGAAAGTCCAATGCACTACGGGACAGCGCCGCAGTACTTGCATTTGGGTTTGGAAGATACGGTACTGGCTATTTTATTACTATGCCAAGTTTTAATGGGAAGTTATGTCTTGCTCTCTATCAGTACCTGTGTAGGTGTTTAAATTAAGTTTTGGGCAGTGATGGTTCAAAATTAAATCTTCAAGGAAACCCTTGTGGTGTCGGGTTTAGAATAAAACTTATCAATTACTTCACAGTTTCCTTTCATCTTATGGACCGTTCCCACATGAAAGTTCATTTTACTGGTACGTTTTTAACGGATACGGATTCTATGGATTACCTACTGTATACAGAATAGTATGTCATGTGAAGTCGCTCATACAACTACATACGCCATCGACAAAAAATACGTACACGGAAAAACGGAGACGGCCGTAGCCGTGCGATGAAAATCCGGTCTCTGGTGATGTGATCTAATGTTTTAAAGAAGCCTCTAAAAAGTGCAACATGAATTCTTAAGCAAGTATTCACCCCACAATATTCCATTTTAATATTTTTCACTTAATCCAAAACATGATCATAATGCGGGTATCTTCACATTAAAGCCCTCTTTTGTCGTATTTTAAAAATAGCACATTAACGTTCATTAGTGCGGTAAAGTTGGTACGAGACGCCCGGGACTTGCACTCTCATAAACATTTCATTACTCAAGGTATAACTTTGGTGTTAACTAAGTTCAGATTTTTAAAATACACGCCGCGGCACCGGAGAACCTGTTCCTTTTTTGTTTTTTTTTTTTAATACATGACTGGCCAGACGTAAAAAGGACTTTAGAGAAAAAAAACTGGTTTCAAATTTAGATTTCAGTTTTTGCGAAAGCGCTACTTTGCGGGTGACTGCAAATAATTACTTTATTCAGGTCAGCCTGTTTACTATAAAACCAAAATGACTTTTGCCTATGCATCATAAGCACACACAAAAAAAATCCGTAAACCTTACACTATCACCACCATCACAAAAGTGAACATAAAATAAATGAAAAATGAGCAATTCCTAGTCGCTTCAACCATTATTTTATAAACATGAAAGATTGCTAGTCTGATGCCTATATTATACATATACATTCATAGCTTCAAAACATGTATGCATTGACCTATAGTTATGACGCTTACCATACATAATTACAACGGTAATCTGTCTATATTTTCAATACCTTCAATCAAAATCAGAATCAAACGATGCACTATAAATGCACTATTCTTTCGACACAATGGGCCCCACGTTACGTTAACTATAGCTTCTTTAAGACCTCTTATAACCCCTTTGACTGGTAATTCCAGAGCTACTGATAAAGAGGTGTTTTAACGGTTTTACAACCGCTTTATAGTGCCTCGCTGCAGTTTCCACGATTGGTTTTATGCAAATAATCCACTAGAGATCGCCGCTGTAATAGTGTTGCTATTGAGTTTGTTTTATTTCATGATTGTGGTCGGAAGGCTCAGGGGCAAGTAGATCTGGACACGGAATTTAACTGGTCATAATTGGGTTCCTCCTCAAGTGCCTTGGTGTTGCAGTTCCATTGTAGCCCTAGTGCCACCTATCGTTGAATAGCCGAACTTCTACTAATTTCCATAGTATACCCAACTATCAAATGGTAACCTACATCACGCAAACGAAGTTTCGAAGATCTGTTGCACGAATACAACTTCCTACTTTTTCTGTGTGGACTTTGGTCCTGAAGTCCTGAGGCATAACATCTGCCTGGAGAGAGATCTTTCTATTGGAGTCTTTTCCAAACCCTAATAACAAAGACAAACGGGTAGGGATAGTAACACCATGGACAAAAACGGTTTACTATTGTTTTTATAGAGGAATTGAAGGCGGCGAGCCCGCATTCGGTCGCACCAGCGGGGAAAGGGCGAGTCCTGAACCCGCATTGCACGGCTCTACCACGAATGGGCCCCCATTCTACATGCAATAAACTGCATTGTATATATTCATAAAAATTTGTATGCAGAAAGTTGCAGACACTCTGGAAAAATGCATACATTTTGTGGGATTACGATTATACGATTCTACAAAAGACAGAGTTGTGGGCAACAGCTAGTTGAACATCGCATAATCAACAAAAAACGTGATTTAAATTCCTTATCCACCTACTATCAATTTTATAACCTTCCCTCATTACCCTCAAGGACAACTTACTGCGATATGCTTTGACATCGAATTTTATTCGTATCTGCGTAACATCCTTCTCCTTTTAATTGTATTCCAAATTTACATACATACATACGTAATATTCTCACGCCTGTATTCCCAAGAGGGGTAGGCAGAGCACGTGAATTCAAAAATCCAGTGCCACGTTTAGCAATTTCAGGGTAACCAGATGGTTAAACGTGATGTTGCAGTGACAGGTTGCTAGTCCATCGCCCACAATACACTAACCCTTTCCCAGAGTCGACTCTTACGACACCCACGGGAAGAAAGGGGGTGGTGCTATTCTAACCCGGCACCACACACAAATTTACAAATTTAAAATGCTTAGGTCCGATATTCTACAATACAGTAATACGTTTAACGCTTCATCAAAGCACCGCCTAGCGAGACACTGCACTGCCTGGTTCATTACACGCCGCTAAAAAGTTCCCGCCGGTCCGAGAGCCCGCTGCAAAACTTCCGTTGACAATATCTTTGAAAGCCTCTACAATTGCGAAGTTTGGAGCTTTTTGGCTCTGTGTAGTTGTAATTAAACCCTTAACAAGCCGTGGGCTTGTTTAAAGGAACGATTCTATAACTAGCGTGGAGTTGGATCGTTTGTTGGATACATATTTACACGCTGGGATATATTGAATGTTTGGAATATCATTGCTCTGGCTGGTACGTGTTGAAATCGAGTTCCAACTGTAAATTATTATCTAAGAGATTAAAATTATTTTCTAGTCGACAGGCTAGCAACCTTTCGTTGATCTACTTCTTAACTAAAAACCTTAAAATTATGTCAGAGAGTGGCTAACAACCGTGATATAGTCATGGTTTTAGTAATGTACCGTTTTATGTGATAGGAGCACAGACATGATGTATGTTTGCACTTATTAACGTTATATACAGCACTTTACTTGACGTCGAAAACAATGGCAAGTATAAATTTTAAGACACCATTTCATAATTACTGAAGTACTGAAGATTTCAAGGTGTTTTTTTCACTAGTTCTTAGTTCACCTTTATTACTTTCTTCGACGCCAAACAATGAGTGCTTAATTTAAACACAGTGTTTCCTATACTCGTTAAAAGCCTAATTGACTCTTCACTAAATTTGGAAAATTTCTCCTTTAAGAAAAAGTTTAAAAAGGTACTTCTGATTTCAAATAAAACGCCACGCTTTCACTTGTTTCTCACTTTTCCCAGTCTGAAGTGTTTCTTTGTGGAGCATAATTTCATAAACACAAGAAACTGCGCTGAAAATTAATTTCGCTGTCGCTTCAAAAAGGCACGCGTATTCAAACAGCAACTAGTAAAATGCACCAAGAAACTATCTCCGAGAGTGAGGCAAGTTGTCAAAGAAGCTTGTTAACAACTTTTATACGCACCAGCCTTGAATTCGCTTACCTTCTGATGGAATCAGGGCTCGCGAGCTGCTTGCTAAATGGTTCTTGAAAAGTACGTGTCCGAACACTGTGGTGTTATTGTCTAACGTAGGAAACTAAAGTCGTTGACGAATCTGAGAACTAAATAACTGAACAATAACTGAATTCCGTAGGTACATTAAACAATTAGAGTTCTTGAATTTTGTATACAGGTTATACAAGGCCATGTCGTCTCGAGACAGAATAACACAACACCTCTCCTCTCCATTTCTTCCATGGATGTCGTAAGAGGCGCTAAGGAAATAAGTTTAGGTATGCTTTAGGCAACAGGCTAGCAACCTGCCACTATTCTAGCTCTTCCATCTTTGCAAACCTAAAACTACGCTAGACGTGGCTGCTAAGCCTGATGTAGTCATAATAATGGTTTTGTCTATGTCACGTTTCGTGTGCTCTGCCTATCCCATTTGGGAACACTGGCGTGATTGTATGTGGTTTACAGGGTGTAATGTTCAAGTCACTTGTTATTACGATACGTCATGACGTAGGTTAAAAGGGAATGTAAACGAAAAAATCTTTTATTTATGTTTTATTACTTTCATACGGTAACAAAATCGACATTCATAATTTCGTTTAAAAAATTGAGCACACTTTTATGTTACAATGGATAGTGCTCTTGATTTCTACTCAAAAAATCCTAAAATTTATTGCTCCACAAAGTCCCCAAAAAAGTCAGAGCTACGCTAAGCTTCTTTAAACAGCTGAACCGCTGACAAACTTTAACTGCACCAATCAAACTCCAAAATAAAACTAAAACCAACCTCTGTCCAATATCTACTCTACTATCCTGCGTCCACTCCATCAACAATGAAAAACTAAGAGGCGGTAATAAGCTACATACAAATCTACATTTGAACATAAAACTATAGTAAGACTTACTCATCTTTATACCAAGATTAGCTCCACATATTCCGAACCAACTTATGACTCATCGTTAGGAGCAACGCGCCACAGCAGTTACTGATAAACTGCGCGGCACTGCTCTTTCAAAGGGACTGATTGATGCGACTGGGAAGGATTCACAACTACCCACATTTTCAACACCACATTTAAGCTAATCTCAAATTCTAGAAGTGAGTACGAAACGTGCGATAGTCATGGTTTTATCTGTGTATCGTTTAGTGTTTTCTGCCTACCTTATTTGGGAAACGTGAGTGTCGTAAGAGTCGACTATGAGGGTTAGTGTATTGTGGGCGGTGGGCTAGCAACCTATCACTACAATATCACATTTCACTATCTCATCATCAGCCTATATACGTCCCACTGCAGGGCACAGGCCTCCTCTCAGTATGAGAGGGCTCGGGCGATAGTTCCCACGCGGGCCCAGTGCGGATTGGGAACTTCACACACAACGTTGAATTACTTCGTCGCTGTGTGTAGTTTCCTCACGATGTTTTCCTTCACCGAGTAGCTCGTGATAAATATCAAATTTGATACCGCACATAAATTCCGAAAAATTCAGAGGTGCGAGCCCGGGGTTTGAACCCACGACCCTCTGCTTGAGAGGCCACAGTTCGAACCGCTGGGCTACCACGGCTTTTAACTATCTGGTTACCCTGAAATTGCTAAACGTGGCACAGGATTTTTGAACTCATGTGCTCTGCCTACCCCTCTTGGGAATACAGGCGTGAGAATATGTATGTAGGTGTTATTTAGGACAACAGGCATGATGTATGTATGTATATTTCATGTATAAATGCTATTCAATCATGGTTTTCAACAGCATTGTTTTCTTTAAAGTCCACCTCTCAAGTTTGTAACATACCTTAATCAACAATGGAGTGTCCCGATCGCCTTTGATTCCTTTCCGCGAACGTTTTGTGTCATAAAGGGCTAATTAAACGAAGTCCGGGAAATACAATCTTTCAGCTCCCGACTGCCAATTACTTTGCGATGGTACAAAGAACGATTGCGCTAAATGACAACTTATTCTGCATCGCCAGAACGCTTTGCAAGAGAATATCCACAGATTTTTTTTTCATGTATTTTTTTTATGTACGTTAAGTATCATGATTGATGTATTCCCACGTAAATAATTATTTAATGTAATTTTAGTATTTGTTGTCATAGCGGCGATAGTAATACATAATCTGTAAAACTAGCTAGCATAGCATAGCATAGCATGGTTGGTAAGATACAGCCTGGCGACAGACGGATGGACGGACGGACAATGAAGTCTCATTAATAGGGTCCCGTTTTCACCCTCTGGGTACGGAACACCAAAAAAAATACAAAACATGCAATAGCGCCATCTATCATCACTTGCATTAACCCGGTAAATTCCTTGTAAGCGAATAGGTTCTAAGTTAGAAGTATAATAGTGACAGATTGCCAGCCTTCTTCAAAAATATTTTAACCACTTCCTTGGTAGTATCTTACGACATCGACAGAAAAACTTAAGAGGTTAGGATCGCTTAGGATGTGACATTGAAAACAATGGCGCCAAAACATTTTTTTTGTTAATGTTGCCACAAGCCGAATCGCAATAAAACTGCGGCTAACAGCCACTCAACATGATACTGCGCCTTCGGGCTGTCAGCTTCGATGCATTAACTAGATTGATGCCCAAAATTACATACATATTCACCGTACAGAGAATGGGAGCTCGGCGGGGCCAGAGACTTATATCGAAATAGATACAGCTCGCTCCTGAATTTTGTATGAAAACCAAGCGTGCCACTTTTTCTCTATATGTCAGTTAACTAAAGCTGGCACGTTCACGGTACTCACACTTGTCCAATTTCGCTATACTGTATGTTTAAAATTAATAATTTTGATCAAAGACTTTTCATGATTACGTATGCTGTGCAATGTCACGCCGCGTGCTAATTCACAGATACTACACAAATGCAATGCGTACGTCTGTTTTACGTGCCAGCTTTAGTTGACCGACCAGTACCTACTGTAACGTCACGTGAGCGCTTTACTGATGGGAATTGATAGTCCGAGTGAAACCGATTCGAAGGTGACGCCGCCATTCAAGTTGTCCTGTGTCTAGGACGTTCTAATCTAAGTGGTACAAGACTAAATGAAATCGCGCCAAAGGAAAAGCATTGCTCTCCCTTTTGGCTCCGTTTTGGCACGCGAAGTACATGGACTTGAGTCATCTATTTTGATATAAGTCTGTGATATTCACCGTACAGAGAATGGGAGTTCGGTGGAGCTGACGCTGCAATAACAGCTCGTGTGGGAGTCAGGGATCCCGCAGTTTTTGATCTACATACATACAATCACGCCTGTATTCCCAAATGGGGTAGGCAGAGCACGCAAAACGCAACATAGACAAAACCATGACTATTTCAGATTTTTTGGCCACTTTCTAGGATTTTTTTTAGGTTTAAGGTGGCATGTTCAGTTGTGACAGGTTGCTAGCCTGTTACCTAAATATACCTTAACTAATAATTATAATAGGTTAATATAATATATTAACATTCTTAGTCGCCTCTTACGATTTACGAAAGAAATGGAGAGGTGTTATTCTATCCCGACAGATAACACAAGGAAACATTAGGAAAAGAACTGTGGCCAAGAAATTTATTTGCCTTTTTCTTTTTGGCCTGATACAGAAAATGTAGGATTTCAGGGCTCATAATAAAGAAAACAAAAGTAGATAGATTTAGTAACTTTCAATTTACTCAGTTACTTTTACTCTAGGAAGCAAATATACGTCCGTTCTATCCAATATCGAAATACAAGCAAGGTAGTATACCTTCTATTACAGGTATATTTATAGTACTCACAAACATTGGTTTACCCACATTATTATTAATTTTTGCACCACAGAAAAGACGAATAAACCAACAGAAAAGTCTCAAATACACAAAAAAAACTGTATGTGTGCCAACAGGGCTTATCATTTGACTTTTGTTTTTTCGGATATTTGTCGCTCCAGCTATTCGGTGAAGGAGAACATCGTGAGGAACTCTACACTGCGCGAAGTAATTCGATGTTGTGTGTGAAGATCCCAATCTGCACTGGGTCCGCGTGGGAACTACATTATAGCCCAAGCCCTCTCAGGGAGAGGAAGTCTGTGCCGTACAGTGGGACGTACCTATATAGGCTGGATTATTATTTATTATTGTTTACTAGGTCCTAAAAACGACAAAAAAATGGAAGTTGTGTTCGAGCTTGACAGTCACGCGTCATAATAAACCGCGCTGTCAGGCTCTGCCATTTATTTTTTAATATCGTTAGTGCTCAAAGCAGGCTTTACGGTATTAGCTGCGGCTTGGATTCCAGCTTTG
The DNA here is from genome assembly GCA_005406045.1 of Adoxophyes honmai. NCBI lineage: Eukaryota > Metazoa > Arthropoda > Insecta > Lepidoptera > Tortricidae > Adoxophyes > Adoxophyes honmai. The sequence goes on along the minus strand of BHDV01008945.1, from coordinate 53,357 downwards.
TGAGAAGATAATTGTAATGATTCATGACAACAGGCTTCCTGTATCAGGTTATTTAGCCACCTGTGCCCGACGTCACATTATTTTATAGTTAAAAATTAAAGATGGCTTTTAGAAAAAGTTAAAAGTGACTTTGATTTAATGTACTAAATTAGATTAGAATATTCACGGATGACTTGCTAGAGGTCTAGGCTGGTGTGAAAAAAATGTAGTGCTATAAAAACTAAGAACAGGGGCCCACTAAGCGAGAAAACTTACTTTTTTTTTAAATGCTATAAACGAAGGAAAAATAATATCGCGTTAACTGCAATAATTACGATTCTAAAGTAGGTACTATAGAAAAAATAAAATTGTTTTCTTCCACAGTGAAAGCCCGCGAGCATAAATAACTAGAAACAAACTCATAGAATTGAGATAGGCGACTAGGGAGGTTTAGCTATACTTTAGGTGAAATAGTTATTAGTCATGGTTTTATCCTTGTACTTAATGGTTCTCTGCCTAGCACTTTTGTGAACATCGTCTATGTTTTTAAGTGAAGTATGTATAGGTCAAAATTGCCAACAGTTTCTTCTGTCACGGAACCGTAACAGCGCATAGCAACAGCAAAAAAGGCAATACAATCTTCCCAGATTGAGCCACCGCGTCGCCGTCTGGAATTGCAATTTAACAATTTAATCCTTTAAGTCCTGCCGGCACATTGCGCGATTGGACGAGGCCCACTGCCCGAATTTCTAATGCCTTGCCTTTGCCTTTATTATAAAAAAGTTTGAAATGTCATTCGATTTTTTAAGAAAGAGCACTGCAGTCTATGGCACAAAACACATTTCTATTTTATGAGTAAAGAGCTGTTACCCGCGACTTCGTCTGTGCAGAATAAGTATTTCGGATTGCGTGGCGTAGAATATATGGCATTAAAATTATCACACAAATAATTTTTGAATCGCATTTGACAAATATAACAGCTTTTTTAACAAATTGACGTCTGCCCGTGTTCGGGTCGCGCACTCAGCGACGCGTGACGTTTACCCCGCGCATGCGCGTCACTTCAACGGTTTTGACAGCGGACGCCAAAACTCGCAAATGGTATATTTTACCCGACTTACTTGAGAATTATCGTCCTATATTGGATAATTCACAGAATATCTTTACAATTTGTAGCCTATGTGTTATTCTGATGTATAAGCTACATTCTTATAAAGTGTCATTAAAATCCATTCAGTAGTTTTTGCGTGAAGGAGTAACAAACATCCATCCATACATCCATCCATCCATCCATCCATACATCCATCCATCCATCCATACTCACAAACTTTCACGTTTATAATATTAGTAAGACTAGCTAGCCTAGTGAACTTTGTTCCGCCTCAAAAGGTCTGTTACGTTTTGTTTTACCGCGTTTTATTTTATGTCACACGAGAACGGGATAAAAAGTATCATTTATCCATCTCCTGGTTCTAAGTAACCCGTTAATTTTCAGCCTAATCGGTTCAACCGTTCTTGAGCTATAAATGGTGACTCACACGACTTTCTTTAATACAGATACTTAGTTAGATACATAGATATAGATTTGCGATGTTCATAGAAACTTTAACAATATAGGTATGTTAAAGCACAGAATTTCTTGCAGCAGAAGCCAAGTTTCTTGCGGCGCATTCTTCTTGGCAATGATGGTCTTTCTGAAGCGCTGGTAGACTCAAATATGACGTGTAAAAGTGCTCTTAGGAGCCTATTTGCATAAGTAAAGTTTTGAATTTTTAATTTTTAAATTTTGAATAAATTGCGTACCTAAATTGCGGAATGGACCTCCCTGGTCAAAGGTTAAGGGTCGGTTGCCAAGAAAACATTATTCCATAGCTCTGAAATTACTCAATACTTTCTAAAATCTATATCTTACTGTAGACTGGAAACGTGAACACCGTCTCGCTTTTACTGTGTTAAGTTTCTGCTCTTCCTAATCTCTTCAGAAATAAAGGCGTGACACACGGGCGTAGCCAGGATTTAGTTTTGGGGGGGGNNCCCCCCCCCCCTAGCTACGCCCATGGCGTGACAATATTATGTGGCTATTTTTCCGTCTTGTTTGTTATTATTATTATATTTTCGGTCTAATGTATTATACTAAAAGCCATTGATTTACTTACCCGCCATATCACCTGCATTAAAGGTACTTATGCCACAAATGTGTTCAAACAGGCATCTTCAACGCCAGAGACGTAAAAACATTACACGAACCCAACAAACACTAGCACCAGATTTTTTTACAACCACGTTTCTCAACCGCACGTAACACAGCCGTACTCGTGCTGAGCTACCACTTGTTACACTAACAATCATAAATTTGTCACTTTAAATCCTTGCACTTACTCACTCGGGATTTTTGAGCGATAGATTTGCTTCCTTATAATTTACTGATCGGTTTGTCAATCTGAAAATTGGTAGCGTGGATCACGTATGAGTAAGACTCGTCACTATCTGGGGACCTAACTGGCAGGAGCACTAGGTCAAATGATAATGTAATCAGGTTTAAAATTATAATACAACTGTACTTATACATGATTGTCTAGGTCGGACTGAGGTAGCTCACAGACTGCATGTTCCAAGTTTAAAAAATAAAAGATTCTTCTTTCGGTTTTATCAAATTCTTAAGATGTTCGAAATTTAAATGTAATTTAGTTCGTCATTCATTAAATTGAGGAAAGTGATTTCTTAACGTAGGATATTTTCTTTTTGTTTCTGGACACTGGTAAATTATGATAATTGAAGTACATGAAAAAATATTTTCACGCTTTGTGGGCACTTCCAACATATTTTTTAGGTTTTAAGTTGGCAGACATAGTAATAGTAGTGACAAGTTGCTAGCCTATCGCCTAAAATATACCTTAACGTATTTCCTACTTAATATGCTAGAAGCCACGAAGCGTGAAATAGACATAGTTTTGTCTAATTATCGTGTGCTCTGCCTACCCCATTTGGGAATACAAGCTTGATGTATGAATGTATGTAAAAAAAAATAGAAGATGGTTCATTGTAGGAGTTGCAATTGACTGTTTTATTTCATACCATATGATTGAGTTGTAAAAACCATCGGGTCTAGCAGCAGCATTATGTATGTTCCCCACAAAGCTCTTTCGAATGTAGGGGCGCACAAAGTTCTTTACGCTTTGTCATTTTTATAGGACATGATGGGGCTTAGAAGAAAACTATTACGGTGAATACTTTCCCTAGCAATAACTTTAAGTACACGCTATGGTTGTGTAATGATGATAAAGTGTAGATCGATTACTTTTGAATGATTTGGAAGGAATGGGACACACATCAGAGTCGTTGTGTATAAACTATGTAAAATATGTTTTATCAAAATTACATTTTGTTTTCATACATTAAGTACTTCTTTTTTCAAACTTTATTCTTTTTCTGAGTATGGCAACGCCGTTAAAGAACGTAAACAAAATAACAATAAAAATAGAAACAACCAATTGTAGTTAAAATCACTTATAAACATTTTGGAAACAACAAAATCAGGTTCTGATGATGACACAAATGAAAAACATATTCAGGAGCTCCGCAACTTTCGCAGTTTGGGGAGTCCACCTTTCTCATCAATATAATTTCTTGCGTAAAACGTAAGAGAAATAATCATTTAAATAAAAAAATAACTATTCTAGATGGGCCGCAATCGATTTTAATATAATAAAACACATGAACAAAATTCATGGTGAACCCGTATGAGTTATAGTGCACATCAAAGAAAAGCGACGGACTTAAATAACATACATAAATCTCGGTACTATACTCAGTTTACAGCCCTAATAAATGCCACTTAATAACGTCCTTAAAGGACGAACAAATGTAAACTCAAGGTAAATTACGAGCTCGAAACTAATATTGGCGATGGAAAGGATTTCTCCGCACTAAACATAATTTAGAACAGCCATTGTCTAAGTATTGAGGAACTTTTAATGAAGGTAAATTGATGTACAGGCTCTGGTTCATTGTCCGAGTTTAATCATTCAAAACTTACATCGTTACTAACAAGAAAATATGGTATAGTTTATGAGTCAAAGAAACAGAGATTATTTAAGTTTATATCGTCTCTAAAAATTACCTTCAAGCTTAGCAGAAAAAGGTACTCTATCTCGCTCTTGGAATGGACCACTTGTCACTTTCTGACGTCTCTAGTTAGACAGTGACAGGTATAGTCTATCACACGCACGGCTCGGCTTAGTAAACCGGGTGGAGAGCTAATGCGAAGTCTAATGTAACAAGAGGAAAATACGACAGCGACACTTGTAATTCAAGACACATCACAATCCAGGTTGATTACACAGTAGTCACTTCCACGTAAGGGTCACAGTTCCATTCAATGACAGAGTAATTGCTCCACACGAAATTCCCCTTGATTGACAGCGGCGCTTCGAATGCAAGATACAAAATTGCTTTAGCACCTTCTTGAAACACTTTTGTCGTTTTTCTACTATCTTTTGTGTTGAGGCTGCCCGGGTTGACGCAGTTGATCACAATGCCTTTGCTGCTCCATTCTCTGTGTTGCAAAAACGTAACAGCATTCAAGGCAACTTTACTGACAGCTTGGACGCTCAGACCCCAGCCTTCAGTTTTCTCGATGCCTCGTCTACACGCTTCTTCATAGTCTTGCAGAACAGCCACTAGCTCATCCTCACTGAGATTAGGATCACTAATTCTCCTCCTAATCGCCTCATTCTCAATCGTCGCCAACAACCCAGCCGGGCCAGAGACATTCACCACTTTCCCGTTCTCGTTCAACAAAGGATATATCAACTTCCCAAAATTGATGTATCCATAAAAGTTAACACTTAAAGTTCGCCTGACTTTCTCCGCGTGCGACAATTTCTTTTCCGTTTGCACGTAGTCCGTATTGTTTATTAGCAGGTCTATCCTTTCATCTTGATCTTGAATGTGATGTCTGAAGTTTATAATGCTCTTCGTGTATGTTATGTCTACGCGATAGTAGTGCAGTTGCGCTCCGTTTTTTTCTAGGTTCCGTAGTATGTTGTAGCCGGTGGTCTCGTCTTCTGTTGTGAAGTATACTTTTCCCTTGTATGTTGAAGTGAGGTTTTTTAATACTTGGTAGCCGAGGTTGCTATCGGCGGCGACAACCACGGCTACGTTGCTCATAGTGGCGGCGCTGTGTGGCTTATCACCGTTATCAGAGGCCATCGGATCCCAGCGCTGCTATCAAAGGACTGACAGGTGACCGCGTTGTGCAAATATGATAACGTTTTTCAGCGTTCGATAAAGAGATAAGATGAAAATGTGATGCTGGGGGAAATTCTGAGTGGCTTCTATAGGTATTGACAGTTAAAATTAAGCAACTTTCTGATAAAATGCGACAGATAGTTAGGTACTTAGGTATTTTTTATAGGTCAAAATTTTTAAGTTTTTTTTTTTAAGTTTCTTGTAAGTATACCTACCTCTTAGAAAATGTCTAGATAGTTACGTAACTCGGCTGCTAGATAACATTCCACACAAGATTAACCTATATCGCTTATCGTCGTTAATAGGCGTTTTCAATCACACCTAACCTTATCGAATTGGATTCCGAATTACTTTTAGATTATCATACCTATTTGCAGTAGCAATCGGTCATTATCAAGATTACAATGCGGGTATGTTATGTATTCATTGATTACTCATAGATCGCGAAAATACACTTTTTCTTTAACTATAACTGCTAGTGAAACCTATACCAACTGTCGCTATGTTGATCGTCAGTTCAATTATATTTATGTGTTTTTAGTTAACTTTGCTAGCTACTATTAGAGGTGCGATAGTTTTGTTTATGAACTGCTGTATTGCGAATTTAAAAACACGAGTTGGTGTACCTAATATTTCAGAAAAATATTCAAAAATAACATTGATACATCGCACAGAGAATGGCTAAAATAACGGCAAAACCGAATTCTAAAAACAATCGCGCATCGGTGGCATAAGCTTACACCGTCACCCTTGCCGGACGCATGTTCAGAATTTAAAATAATTTATTTTCTTCTTGTTTTTAAAATAATCTAAATTTAATTGAATTATTGAATAGTAAAGTACCCAAGATATACCTAAACATTTATGACGCTACCACAGCTACAGAGATGTATTGTATGTCATTATGCCTGAACGTAAAATTAGTAGATAAATTATGACATGCAATAGATGTTATTATATTAGTTTATTAATATTTTTAACGCATTTACAAGCATTTTCAAATTAGTAATTCAGACTAAATACGTCCCCCTGCCCTGCCTCTTCTCAGTAGGTATAAGAGGTTCTAGTTTTAGGCTGTAGTTCCCGAACGCACCCAGTGGTAAATAACAAATTGGATTTCGCAAATAAACTCCGAAAAATTGAGCGGCCTAGGATTCGAACCCACGAACCTCTGCATGAGAGGCCACAGGTCAAACCGCTGGGCTACCACGGCCTTCACATTGTTTCGAACGATAAATAATTACTAAGTCCGGCGTTTTCAATTAGTAAGTTAGAAGTTAGTTATACCTGGATGAATGATGTGAAACATATCACAGACAACTTGTTGAGATATAAAAGTCGCCTTCAATCAAACGCGATACCCTAAAAACCGGCACGACGTCGTAAACAAATATTCCAAAGAAATATCTTCCAAAACATGATATACCGATATACTTACAATATACAATACGGATTTACAAAACTTATTTATAGGTCATATCCAGTTACGATACGCGAACTCGGTTCAAAGGAGTCTATAAATATTTATGGCTCTTCGATTCCATAGACTGTGGTGTTGCGTATTTTTCAATCTAGTTTTACGCACGGCCCAGAGAGGGCGCTGATGTCAATTGCGGAATTGTAATGTCGGAATTGCGGATTTAGGTCAAGTGTGATTGTGTTTGATAAAATGTAGGCTGAAGAGAACATTTATTTCTTAGAAAAGTATTTCCGTGATCAGAGGTTCGGTTGGGGCTCATTTCTTTGGGATTTCAACGTTTCATACATACATTATTATAATGCTCGCTTTTTACATTAATAAAAAAATGTAGAAAATAAGATTTCCATCCACCTAGAGCATTGGCTATGTCCCAACAACAAGACAGCCTTTGGATTATCTTGCAATATTTTAAATAAAGCATATCGACATTTTCCGTGTGGTGTCGGGTTCAGAATAACACCTCTCCATTTCTTCCTCGGATGTCGCAAGAGGTGATTAAGGAATTATTTTATGCGATAGGCTAGCAACCTGTTAATTCAAAACCTAATAAAATATCCTAGAATTTCCACAAAACGTGAAATAGTCATGGTTTTGTCTATGTAGCGTTTTATGTGCTCTGCCTACCCCATTAGGGAATACAGGCATGATCTACGTATTAATATCTATACAGAAACATTGTACCACGCCTTATTCTCTGTGAAAAAAACTAAACCGTATCAAAAATAAACTACTTTGAGACTAACTCATAATAGAAAATATGAAAAACTCACGTCTGAAATCGAGTTAAGTTCGACATGTTTTGAGTCCTTTGCCCATCATCTAGGAGCCGCGGCGTCTGCTGCCAGACTCGCACTGCGCGCCACCACTCAATTGAAGACGTTAGTTATCCGTTTTTTTCATATTTATTAACTATACCAACAGCATCTACAGTATCATGACGTATTATGTATAAGTAAGTCGTTCGTTGCCCATCAGAGGGCGCTGGTTCGCCGGCTAAGTTCTAAATAGAAAAACTTGCGTCATTAGTGCGCTGACTATAGTTTAAGGTGTTTACTAGGGTTGCCCGTTGTATGAAAATCTTGCACATCCCCTAGTTATTTTTTATAACGATTATAAATAATGACAGTGTAAAAGGTTTGTTAAATAGAGGCGTTTTATTACTCAACATGTACATTGTATTTGTGTATATTTAAGAGTATGTTAGTAACACAAATTGCTGGAATTTTTTCAATCGGTCTTCTGAAGAATTTAAAGTGTAGTTTTGAATTTGTGAATACACATATACATGTTATTACATATATAAATCATGCCTGTTTTCTCACATGGTGTAGACAAAGCACACAAAACGCAACATAGACAATTTCACAATTATTTCACGCTCGGGTACCACTTTCAGTATATTTTTAGGTTCCAAGTTAAATCAAAGAGGTCATACCAAATAGAGGTATACCTTATAGAGGTATAATAATGAAAGGATGCTAGCCTGTCGATGATTATTAAATTTCGAGATTGCATAGGTGACTGGTTGTTTTCTGCATTTCTACATGCCGACACTAGTAGCAAATTTTCACAAAATGAAAATGGTATTCATAGAATTTGTAAAAGTCTACGTATTTTTATTTTTAGTCGGGCATCCCTGGAGTTTACTTACAACACCAACGCTTCGTAAAAAATGTGGTTTATAATGTCTTTTACGAAGCAGGAAAATTAGTTGACGAACAGTTTTCCTTGTTAAATTATAAGCATGAGGTTTTTAAGATTTTCAATTAAGATAATATTATTATTTATATGGTATTTACGTGGTAGTGGCTTAAATTACGATTGATTGATTTTTAAGATAATATATTATTTGGTGGTAAGTATATTGGTCGGAGTTCGATTGTTAATGCAGCATTAAACAGTTTTCATTAAATTTTGCTTCATCTTGGTTAAATTTTAATTATTTTCAAATACCACTCGCCTCTGTTCGCGCAGAATTCGTTTCGCACATTTTTTTACCTTTTATACCGTGATGCGTTTAAATAAAGAAGTACCTAAAAATCGACCAAATGCAACTCGGACTCGGACATGATGGTTCTCGTACCGTTGACTACTGCCTAACTGTTACCATTTATTTATGTGGAGCAAAATTTGTTTTTTTTTTATGAGAGCTGCTCTCTTAAATATTTATTTCATTTCAAAAACGCAAATGAGCACTTTGTAAACATTTCAAGCACCTACCTGTTGCCATTATTTTGATATCGAGCAAAAAGGACAAAAAAAATCGCGTTGTTACATGGGAGACCCCTTTAAATATTGATTTTTGGTACTTGTTGTTATAACAACAAATTAAAGTATGTACATAATTTAGCGACAACAAAGATACATAATTTGTGAAATTTTGAACTGTCTTACTGTCGCGGTTATTGAGATACAGCCAAATGACAGACAGCGTAGTCTCGATAGTATACATACAACGGAATCCTAAAAAGCTGCAGATTTTAAAAGAAGAACTTCCTCTAAACGCCAGGAAATCCAACGGAAAATCAGAGTACTGGCTGGTTTTTCTTTTTTCAAAAAACTAACGTTCGAAATGCACGTGATCCAACGAACTTTTCCAGGCCTCTGCGGGGCGCCGTCGGGCTCCTGTAACTGGCATAATTCGTTGGCAACCGTCACTCAATCAGGCGCGAGTTCCGACTGCCAGTCACACCGGAAAAATGGCATGTGCCAGTCCGGTTTAATTGTGGAATGTGGGCTTGGGATGGGTACAGACCGTGTGTTTTAGAGATGCATGTTTTAGTTTTATAACCTAACCAACAAAATATTCTTTTAACTTTTTTCGGTGGTAAACATTAAGTTAATATTTCTCAAAGGATTATCATACAAAGGAGATCATTATTTTAAGAGATAAATCCGTCTTTATAATTTTTTACACACATACACATTACACATACCATCGCGAACAGGGATTTAAGCCTGATTTATAACTTGGTCGTGTAATACTAATCCAATAGCTGACATCTAGTCGGTCACATCGGTCATTGATTACACGTCTAAATTGCGAACAGTAGCAAGTGGCTCAACAATCCCGGTCCGTGACTGTACATCATGCATGTTTTCTCAAATGGGGTAGGCAGAGCTCACGAAACGCTATATCAACAAATCCGTGGCTATTTCACGTTTCGTTGCTGCTTCTGGCATATTTTTTAGATTTTAAGTTGAGAGGTATTACGAGTTTAGTGACAGATTGCTAGGCTTTCGCCTAGAATATACTTTAATTTACATCCTCTTACGAAAACCCAGGAAGAAAAAAGTATTATACTAAACCCGAAACCACACGGCAGTACTTTTTGTATTTTTTTTTGTAGAATAAAGTATTCACTTACTAGAACCTGAATAATGTCAATACACTTCAACACATCGTTAGTATAACACCACAAAGGCAAAGAAGCCTATTGTCCGTCAAAAATTCAGTATCAACCCAAATATTCTAACCGTTCTCCCGCCTACGGTGGCACGGAGGCCTAAATGTGCCTTGCACGAGACACGTTCATTCCAAATAAAAGTTGTTTACGATGGTGCAGCGCTCAGGTGCGCCCCTCAATAATGCACGAATGCATTGCATTGGTGCATTTACGTGCAAGGACACGTGTTAATGCCGAGGCGTAAAATGCCTGCAGCCGTAAAGTTTGGGGAGCTTTGTACGTCGTTTCCAGTTTTTGAGTGGATTATGATGGAAGAGATGGCTGGTTGTTTTAGGAGCAAGTGGAGTGTTAAAAACTGATGTCGGTGTGACGTTAGTTGATCTATACAGCCGGTGGAAAATATTGGCATGAAATATATTTTAAGTTCGTTCAAATCATAATTTCCGTGTACGTTAGACGAAATAGGGGGATGGCTTCCATTAAGAAACCTATATCCCGTAGTAACGTTATAATACCTACCTATATTATAAATCCGTTTCCGTATGGTGTCGGGTTTAGAATAACACCTCTCCATTTTATTCATGGATGTCATAAGAAGCAACGAAGGAAATAGGTTAAGGTAAATTTTAGGCGACAGGCTCGCAACCTGTCACTATTTTACCTGGTAGCCTAAAACCTAAAAATATCTATGCTAGAAATGGCCACGTAACGTGACAAGGTAATGTAATGATTTCGAGTGCTCTGCCTACCACAGTTGGGAATACAGGCGTGATGTCTGATGAAATCTGAGGTGTAAGCCTGGGGATTGAACCTGCGACGCTCTGCGTGAGAGGACACAAGTCAAACCGCTGGGCTACCACGCATTTTACAGAAATTTATAAAACTAGCATACTTTGAACATACTATTTATCTTGTAATATACATTACGTTAAAGCTTAAGTAATGTTGTGAAGTTATAATGTACAAGGATGTTGCTACATTAATTAGTAGTACTGCGAAGTGTTTTGGAGTTTCCTAATTATAATTTTAATTAGCAACTGGTGCAGATTAAACATTTTAGTGTCTGCACAATCCAGGTGTGAGACTACAATGCAAACAGATATATATACATCACAACTGTAATAGGCATGTGTACTAAGTTAAAAACACATCATTCAAATTAATCCGTTAGTTAAATTATGGAAAAATATGGCGCTGCGCAGACGACAGTGTTTTGTGCGATCGAGTCTGCGCAGCAATAAATTGTCTGAATGGCGCGGTGACAGCTTCCAGGAATTTCCATTCAAAGTTTCGTGGAACTGTCAGGGCGCCATTCAGAGAATTTATTGCTGCGCAGACTCGATCGCACAAAACACTGCCGTCTGCGCTGCGCCTAAGACACTCTTTTTTTTCGTGTATCAATTATTTGACAAATTATTAATCACCGACAAAGGTATGAGTTATCGAATTTCCGGAGTAGGGGCTTGTGACGCTACGCCGTGGTAAAAAGTACCACGAAGTATTGACTAAGATTATAATTTAGGAATCACCGCCAAACTCTTAATCCTAAGTAAACCATAAATTTTCTCAGTGTATTTCCAGCATTCAGTTAAATTGTTAACAAAGGCAACAAATCATACAATTTTGGTTAACCCGGGAATTAAAAAAAGTCATAATTTTACCAAAATCAGATACATCATGGGCTTATAGGTATACAGAAATACGGGAATAAATCATAGCCGACACAATAACGTAGGCATGCAGATTTATGAGGTGAAAAGCGGCATGTTTAATTCCTTTACATAAATCCTTTGCCACGTGTCCGGACATTTTCATATGTTTTTTGATAAAAACTAGGGCACCTGGTTGACCTATTCTGACTTAGATAAATATTGGCGGCTGACGAGCCAATTTATTTACCAAAAAAAATTGTCGTGTGTAATATTGTGAAGTTGTCGGTACTACAATTTTTAACTCGTGAATACTATTGAATTTAATCATTTGCCTATCGGTCAAGATCTACAAACAATCTATTAGTTTGGTCAACCGCGACACTTTTTTTTAATAAAGCCACCTATTCCTTATATTCGTTTTTAAACACTTTGTTTAATAAAGTAAATATTAGTGTTTTTTTCTGGTTATTGTGGGAAATTTCAAAAACAGGGTAATTTTTTTTGCCATGTGAAATTCTAGAAATTAATTTATTGCAATGATCTGCTTAGAATCAAAAGCACTGTCGAGTGTAAAAATTATTATATAACAAGTTTCCAATTTCCATTAAATAATTTTCAGACAAAAGTTTTAAAACAACGCCATCGCCAACGCAGAAACAAACAGCGTTTGTAAACGTAGCCAAAACATATACATAATGAGCCGCTGCGTCACGCGCCAGCCCTAATTTATGAAGCGCCAGGGACTCTCAAACTGTGGACCGCGACACGTGAGGCACCATTCCACTTACAAAGTATTACGCCGAGTGGTAGTGACGTTAATAATGTAATACTCCGATAAATAATCTCAGGCACAAAATGTGTACAGAACTAGATATTACTTATATCTGGACGATTTTGTTGTAATTAGGTGCTTAAAAAAGTACCATTTCACAGTAAAGAGATAGCAATTAATGTTTACTACAGATAGTTTTTTTTTTTTTTTTCAAAATCGTCGCTAGTTTTATGAAAATTACAAAATAGTTTTCATGAAAGCAATTCTTCCTTGCCAAAACTATCACAAGCCTCATAACGATTTTGTTGCATTCAATTAGCATTCACATAGCTAGGAAATTATGATATTCAACAGGTCAACTTTTATATCTAATAGTTACTTTTGAGTATAATACTCGTGATAGCCCGAGAAGTTTAATCCCTGCATAAATAAGTCCTAACTGACTCGGCGTGTGCAAAAGAGACAATATACTTTTTAATTTTTAAATAAAGGTACAAAGTATCTGTACATTAATCATAGTACAGCGCGAAGTGAAAAAACGACCATAATTTCAGAGGTATAAAATCTTGGTTTCTTATTTTTGCTCTTGACCTACTTGTTTCATAAATCGGACATATGTCATTGTTTAACCACTATCAGACGAGGTCCACCCCGCGGTTTAGTTACGCCCCGCCGGCGAGACCTCTTGAAAGGACTACGGCAAGAAGATAAGGGTAGAAAGAGAAAACAATACATTTACGCCTAAACGTGTTCATGACTGGACCTTCCGTACAAAGTACTCTTACCTATTCTGTGCCACTATCTCACCCGAAAAGTGAAAATGAAATCAAGGGTGAATTTCGCTGGTTCAAAATGTTGTATACCTTCTAAAAAATTAAGATGGGGTCTATATCTACATATCCTAATTATTTTACAGTGCTGGAGTTTGGGAGCCGCTGCACTGCGCGAAAGACAATGGCAGCGGATTACGTTGGACATGCAGCGATGAGATAAAACAGATGAATGGCGCGGACTTTGACGCGCCGCGCCAATGCTGCAGAAGTGGCGGTTAACGCTGGCCAGAACTATGGCGTGCAAGCTCAATGTGATTTTGAAACAATGTGACGTTTTAAACTTGCGGGATTTTTGATTGCATTTTACTTATTGACGCCAGATAAACATATGCCACGCTTGTATTCTCAAACGCTTTTTTTCCCGTGTGGTGCCGGGTTAGAATAGCACCTCCCCCTTTCTTCCCGTGGGTGTCGTAAGAGTCGACTCTGGGAAAGGGTTAGTGTATTGTGGGCGATGGGCTAGCAACCTATCACTGCAATATCACGTTTGACCATCTGGTTACCCTGAAATAGCTAAACGTGGCACTGGATTTTTGAATTCACGTGCTCTGCCTACCCCTCTTGGGAATACAGGCGTGAGAATATGTATGTGTATTCTCAAATGGGGTAGGCAGAGCAAACGAGGCACTACATATTCGACACTATGAGTTTGTGACGTATTGTAGCCACTTTTAACATATTTTTAGGTTTAGAGACAGATGATACAAAAGTCATAGGTTGAAGTAGGTCAAGATGTTTTAGACGACAGGCTAAGAATCTGTTACAATTGTAATTTTAAACTTAAAACCTAAAAATATGCAAGAAAACTGCGAAACATAAAATTGTTATGGTTTTGCCTAGGTAGCGTTTCGTGTGCTCTACCCATTTTAGGAACCCAGGCGTGATGTACAGTCGCGTGGGATTGTTGAGCCACTTGCCACTGTTCGCAATTTAGACGTGTAATCAGTGACCGATGTGACCGACTAGATGTCAGCTATTGGATTAGTATTACACGACCAGGTTACGAACATCGGAAAGTGGCCCAACAATCCCGGTTCGCGACTGTATGTATGTGTACAATGTATGTACTATCGAACCAACTGATTCCTGACCCACCGCAGAACGTTGTCACAATAAACGTCATAAACATTTCCTTTGTCAAGCAATGCAATGTCACTATGACGTTCACTGTGAATAGGTTGTATGGTGGGTCAGGAATCAATTGGTTCGATGGTACATTAATTCGGTCATTTAGCCTCGATCAAATTCACAAATGGCAACCCCACTTTTTTTCATAGCATATGTTACGAAGTGTCAAAACTTTCCCGCCAAATTGAAGTTAATGTCGTCGCGCGTAAAATCCAGAAACACGAACAACACGCCGAGATGGCCATTAAGGCCTAAACACACGGAGCCTGGGTTTTATTGCACGGAGGATTCTTATTGTGTGAACAAAGGCATATAAATTAGTTGCTATGCGCATAATAGTATCGCGAACAAAAAACTTCACTCTATGAGCGGACACATACACTCGGAATTCCATTTCGGAATTTCGATTCGTAATATCGAACGAGATCAATCCATAATAACCAAAATAAATTAAAAATTAAAAAAAAACGACTATTTATCTCCCCACCCGCCCTAACTCGATGGGTTTACTGAACGTGTAACATTCCTATCACACCTAACAAACGACCTGATGACCTTGAAGACCTGAACCGATTTCCACCAAACATGGCAATAACACTCTCGAGTAATATAACTTTCAAACAAAAAAATCGCATTAAAATCTGATCATCCGTTTGGGAGCTACGATGCCACAGACAGACATACACATTTACTCACAGAGACACGTCAAACTTATAACACCCCGTCGTTTTTGCTACCCTGTCGCCTAAAGCATACCTAAACCGATTTCCTTAGTCGCCTCTTACGACATCCACGGAAGAAATGGAGAGGTGATATTCTATCCCCGACACTACACAGGGAAATAATTAATTGTTAATAGGAAAATAATAATGTTATTGTAATTTAAGAAATTTGTGTTAACACTCATCACGCCTGTATTCCCAAGTGGGGTAGGCAGAGCACACGAAAAGCTACACAGACAAAATTATATTCTATTTCATGTTTCGTGGCCACTTTTTTACTACACTACAATACCTACTATACTGGTATAGTTGCAACATCTCATTTGACTTGTAGAATAAAAAAGTTAAATATGGCGAGTTTTGATCATGACGGATTTCCTCACTCTTAATTTATCACGTTTAGAAACTTGGAGAAAATAATTCTCTTTTATTTACTCTGAGAGACTAAGCTTATTTAAGAAGCTCATACAAGACAGAAAATTAAACGTCTTCTAAACAAGGTAAATACAAAACATCCAGCTCCTGTGATTTAAAGGACAATTACACTGAGGCGTTCTCATGGGATGACCGCAACAGTGTAAAGAACATTCGTTGACCGGAATAGTTTGAAACGGGTGTCCCTTGCGATCCCTAACATCATTTGTCCTAAAATCACATGACCTAACCGTTTTGTCCTAATGGGCACTACCCCTAAATATCAGTTGCGTTGTGATAACAATTATTTTCCATTATGTAATTATTGCCCTAAAACTCATTAGTCCGAATAATTTTTACCATAATTAATACACATACATATTCTCACGCCTGTATTCCCAAGAGGGGTAGGCAGAGCACATGGATTCCAAAAATCCAGTGCCACGTTTAGCAACATCAGGGTATCCAGAAGTTAAACGTGATATTGCAGTGACAGGTTGCTAGCCCATCGCCCACAATACACTAACCCTTTCCCAGAGTCGACTCTTACGACACCCACGGGAAGAAAGGGTAATAATTAATAATATTCCTTATATTATTTTGAATAATCCTCGAAATCCGTAATAACATTTCACCTCGAGTAATTTATTCTAAGTGTTATTGCCTTAATGGGCATTAGCCCTACCGATCAAGAACCAATACATATTTAGGACAAATGAGTTTGAAAGCAACCATTATACCTATTTCCGAGGAGGAGTGTTAAGTTGAACCGCGACCCTACAGCGCCAGAACCGAACTGCTATCAGTCAGATACGAAAAATAGGTAGAAAAGTACGTTACTCACAATTAGAGAATAAACTAGATACTGGCCATTACAAAGTAACGAAAAATAATCATTAGGTTTAACGATCAGTAGGCTTATTGATAAATTTTATACATGACTATTATGGCACACGACGAGGACAATATGGTAAGTGAAGTTAGGAAATAAAACATCATAGGAAAAAAAATCCATACGATGTTAGGACAACAAAAGATAGGTCATAAAGTGTTATGACAAATGATCATTATGACATAAAACGTTAGGGAACGCAATGATAGGTTTAAAACACTAGGGATCCAGATATAGATCCATTCGGAACACGTGTAGGAACCCCATTTAGTGAATAACTCATTGTAACTCCCGCTTTAGATACAAGACAATTATTGTGTCGCCATGCGAAACACGAAACACAACAATAGGTTGCTATAAGACCTTTAAAGCTCTCAAACAAAATTTCCACTATATTGTACACTGACAATGGTTTTGTATGGAGTAAACATGTTTACGCGGTATCCAATACACTCGGTAACTCGGGGGAAACATGAAGTATTAAAGTATTTGGGACGCGACGTGATAATGCCAAGCAATAACCTATACTCCCGCGTGGTGTCGGGATTAGTATAACACCTCTCCATTTCTTCCGTGGATGTCGTAAGAGGCGACTAAGGTGTTTTGGTACATTTTAGGCGACAGGCTAGCAACCTGTCACTATTGTACCTGCCACCTTGAAACCAAAAATATAAAGTGGCCACGAAACGTGAAATAGTCATCGTTCTGTCTATGTAGCGTTTTGT
Organism: Adoxophyes honmai; assembly: GCA_005406045.1. Taxonomy (NCBI): domain Eukaryota; kingdom Metazoa; phylum Arthropoda; class Insecta; order Lepidoptera; family Tortricidae; genus Adoxophyes; species Adoxophyes honmai. Next base: position 36,103 of record BHDV01008945.1, on the reverse strand, counting down.
GTGCTCTGCCTACCCCTATTGGGAATACAGGCGTGATGTTATGTATGTAATACCCTATACAGGGTGGTAGGAAATTTACCGTGAATATTTTACCCACTGGTTGGAAATACGCGTATTACCTATTGACCTTGTGAGAGACAAATGTTTCGTCGCTTCTGAGGTCGTTGCGCCCTCAGGTTTATCTCCTTCACGTCCCGTACCATCGCGAATATAATACTAATCCAATAGATAACATCTGTCAGTCATATCGGTCATTGATTACACGTCTAAATTGCGAATAGTGCCAAGTGGCTCAACAATCCCTGTTCGTGACTGTACCTACGCAAGTCCGCTTAGTCGGCGCGTACGCACCTGCAATCGTTTGACATTGCGATGCTACCTGGTTGACTAAGAGCCGGAGTACAAGAGATTGGGTAATATTTTCTGATTTTTGTTTTTTTTTTTACTTGAAAATGCCGAGAAAAACTTCAAAGGAGTTTTCAGACGCGTATATCCGATCACTAATCAAAATATTTACGGTAAATTTCTACTATACAGGGTAAAATCAAATTGATGATACAATGTTTCTTACTCACTTGATGCTGCATAACATAATTATTACCTCAAATTGTTTAATTAACCAGAAATAAAAATAGGATATTCCCCCGTGTGGTGCCGGGTTAGAATATCACCTCCCCCTTTCATCCCGTGGGTGTCGTAAGAGTCGACTCTGGGAAAGGGTTAGTGTATTGTGGGCGATGGGCTCGCAACCTGTCACTGCAATATCACGTTTAACCACCTGGTTACCCTGAAATTGCTAAACGTGGCACTGGATTTTTGAATTCATGTGCTCTGCCTACCCCTCTTGGGAATACAGGCGTGAGAATATGTATATTCATACTAAGCTGAAACGAAATGACGACCTCAAGTATAAACACCTCTTTAATAAGATAAACAAGTTAGTGCATTGGAATGCACTTGCATGTGCATTGGAATGAACAATGGATTGTCAAGCATTAACTGAGTAAGAAGCACAAATCTTGTAACGCCAATTTGATTTCACTCTGTAGATAGTTCAGTCACACATTTTGCTGCGACTGAACCAAAACAAACATAATGCAAGATTCCGCTGACTGTGTCACGGTGAAAGTTAATGAGAAAGTATTGCTAGACAACATAATATAACCACCATTAATTAAAAAATAAAAAATAAAAACCCCCGACGAGCCCCAACTCGATGGCTTTACTGAACGTGTAACATTCTCATCACACCTAACAAATGACCTGATGACCTTGAAGACCTGAACCGATTTCCACCAAACATAGCTAAGAACACTCTCGACGGATATAGCTTTCGAACAAAAAAACCGCATTAAAATCGGATCATCCGTTTGGAAGCTACGATGCCACACACACACACACACACACACACACACACACAGACACGTCAAACTTATAACACCCCGTCGTTTTTGCGTCGGGGGTTAAAAATATGATGGCAACGAATTGCAATAAGTGACATTAAGTTTCCTAAACGCCACCGCTAATTGTTTCAAACTAAAATGATAATGTTCGACATGAAATTACCATGAAACTCATTCATAAAGAAACGGATAGTTAAGCATTAGCCTTAGATTTCAAGACGCAAGTCTGGTTAAGTAATCATAACAATTACAGTCCCCGACCACTAACAAACATTGATCTCCTCAGTCAATCTTGGCTCTGTAGAGCGCTATCTTTTAAAATAAGGATAACTCACGTTTTAAATCGAGTTTAGTTCGGTATGTGGTGTTCTGTAGAACGTTGTTTCGCTTTACCTTAAGTAACGAGACGCGTGGTGTACTAAATTCAATAGTATGTCATTATTAGAGAACGTTTTGCATTTACGCAACGCAAGCCGTCATGCCTCATACGACGCGCGACATACCGCGTCTCCTTTAACGTGGCCTAACGCAAATTTTATTGTCTTTTTCTAAACACCAATAATAATATATTTAAGGCCAGATACATAGCTCCAACTTTGGGACATTTGGCTACAAAAGAATGTATATCGACAAGAAACTGAACCAAGCTCTGTGTAAAATGTTCCCAAAATCGCTATCACAATCCGCCTTTATGTTTTAAATGATGCAGTGTTGCCAGTCGCTGTTAAGTCGCAAGTTCGGCTGCAGGATCCGCGGGGACATTAATCACGAGACAAAGGGTTGCCAGCGATATTGTTGAAAGAACGCCTTTCATCCGCGCCGAGATATCGCGCGCTTTGACGCTGTTCGAGTCACTCGTTTAAGCGTCTTGGTGGATATTTTTTAATGTTGGTAGGTTTCGTTTCATTTACGTGTTTAATTAAAGCTAAAACATTTGGTGAGGTAACGAACTCTTAACTTATAATTGCGAAATAATTAAAGGTGTTTTGTTGATTGCTTTTGGCTATATCAATAAGTCAAAAGGGAAGGCATAGCAATTCGTGGTACACAATTAGGTAGTCATCGATCTTGTTTATGTCCACGTTATTATCATTCATCGGCTAGCCCGATTCAACAAAGCATTAGTATGAATAGGGAAATATGTTGATTTCATGCTTATGTAGGCTTTTTATACAGGAATTATTTTTTCTGCCAAACTCTGTTTAAGGGTTGGTTTCCTTACGTCATTATCATATCGAATTAGGTAATACTTTTGCCATCAGGGAATAAGTTTAATAACGATTTATTTTTCTAGATAAACGTGTTCATGTCCTTGTCTAGGATCTCGATAGCGACAGCTGTATAAACAAAACGCCACTTGTACGTACTCTTAAGATTTTACCAATCAAAATGTATTTTACTAAATTCAATTACTACCCGACATACTACGATATAACATGTCAATTACAAAAACTCAATAATAATAATATAACGGGACTACAACTGAACACAACCTGAACAGCGTTTATTTCCGTGCCTCATTCAAAAAAGAAAAAAGTTTTAATTGTAACGGCAACCCGTGGTCAGAGCACAATCGTTCTAAATTTAAAAACAAGCGCCCGAATTTCGCGTGTTAAGTTGGCAACGAGGTGCTAAACGGCACTGGCTGGACACAGCCGTAAACTGATTGGGGTCACTTTGGAGTTTAGACTGTGTGAACAAAACTTTAAGGCAGGATTTGAATTAGGAATAAGAAGTGAGGTTTCGTTAAGTTTTTGGTGACAAGTGCTTCGGACTAAGGACTTGTTGAAAGGGTAGAACTGGATTGCGTATTGTACTTTTTCTAATATTTTGAAACTGAGATGGATAAATGATTTCAAGTTTCGTCGGCAGACGCATATTTTTCAGGTTTTCAGTTAAGAGGAGAGTGACAGGTTACTAGCTTGTTGCCTCGAATATACCTTCGCCTCGTACGACATCCACGAAAAATGGAGAAGTGTTATTTTAAACCTAAAACTTTAAGGTTAATTTTAATGTTGAGAACAGATAAACAAGAACGACAGTTATTTATACGAATGTGTTGCCGTATTTGAGTAGATTGTCTAAAAATCTGATTAAATACAAAAAGAGTTTACGTTATTACGTTGCTTGGTGTAAAGTAAAAATAGAACTGGATTCAAGACAATATTCTGACCCTAAAATTATCCACACGGCAAGGCATAGCACACTAGGCTTCTCCTCCATTTCTCTATTTACTCCCCACATTATCATGCGAGATTGATGGGCGAGAATAGGCCAACCTAATAGGTCTAAACTAAAATGATCAATGGGAAGAAAACTTGGAAAATCCTCGGCGTGTAGCATGTCAATAATTGATAATGGATGATGTCATTACAGGGTGATTGATAGGAGAGTGCGACCGCCAACCGCTGTCTCTCTCTTGTGACGTTTTATTAGAGGATTTTAATTTGTAATTTCGCTCGAGGAAACTTGTGAGACGTTGAAAGCACTGAGTTAGGGGTCCTCGTGTTGATAATAAGTGGCTTCAGGAGACAAGAGAGGTGATGCTGGGAAGATGTCATTATTTTCAAACTAATATTTAGTTGCCCGTGTGGTTTCGGGCTTAGAATAATTCCTCTCCATTTCTTGTGTGGATCTCGTAAGAGGCGACAAAGGAAATATGTTAAATTAAAGGTTGTAGGTTTAGGTTTAGGTATGCTTTAGGCGACAGGCCAGCCATCTGTCACTATCATACCTCATTCATCTGTTTATTAAATCTAAAATTATGTTAAACGTGGCCAGGGAACGTGAAATGGGCATGGCTTGTTTATGTAACGCTTCGTGTGCTCTGCCTACCCCATTTGGGAATAGAGGCGCGTCTGTATGTTTGTGTATACATGTAGAATATGCTGCAAGTTCTTCAATGCATCTTGGTTGGATCTTAGTCTACATCCGTTTGTACTTTGTAACCCTGACCAAAGATAAATAGTGTCCGACCGAAGCTTCGGCTTCGGCTTCGGCTTCGGCCACCTTCGGCCAAAAAATCCACCTTCGGCCAAACCTTCG